>CM067309.1:6717574-6880074 GCA_034231615.1 Meghimatium bilineatum | reverse complement strand
GGTACATGAACGAATAGATCAAATGACGTAGGAAAACTTAACGTCATTTTTATTTGTGTACTACGTCATGGTCGACCTCCATTTTAACAACATTAAAAACATTTCGCAGCCCTTACTGCACAAGATCTTTGAAAATATGGAGAGAGAAAAACGTATCCATACTTGCCAACTAAACCGTGGCGATATTTCCAATCATCATCAGGTGACTCATTATTTCCAGAACGTAGTTTTTCATATGGATCTCTTGAATTCTCCGCGGTCTTGGGCAAGCTGTCCTGCCTCTTCCAGTGACATGTGCAGGCATTCAGGAAAGTCTTTTGTTCAACGGCGTCTTGTGCGGCATTTGTCCCTGTTGCCTTCTATCATCCCCTCCAGTAACACTATCTCCATGCCGTTGTGTCTCCTAATGTGACAAAAAAACTAGCCTTTTTCTTAATATGGTGTTCAGAAGCCAGCCTTCCTGGGCGTTAATTGTTCGTAACACCTCCTGGATTGTTTTCCTTGATATCAATGGTATTCTCAAAATTCGTCTATAGCACTTTAATTCAAATGATGTTATTCTCAAATGATTGAAACACACATGTTCGTAGTAAACACAATTTGGTTGTTATATTATTATCCTGCCATACTTTTTTTTAGCTGTTTTAATTTTGACAACAACATTGCTGTTCTTCTCTTGATCTCACCCGTAGTCGTAACGTTCGATAAAAGTTACCATGTTGTTCCGACAGGCCGACGTTGTGCTTGAAATAGTTATGGGCCCGGCGTGGGTGGGCGTAACAACAAAGAAACCTGTCGCAATGGCCAGAGTTGTGCCCTGATGCCGATGTCTGTTTCGGCGGCATTAGACTCGAAACACCATCGAGTCAGCTGGCTGCTGGAACAGAGGGCAAAGCACTTATGGGAATACCCCACGTGCTGTGACGCCAGTTTCTATTCAAGAATCACGAATCTTTATCTCAACTGCGCAGTCCCCCGCATTGCTTATATTTGTTCCTAAATAATCACATAATCCTAATATTTTCAAAACCTTTTGTCAATAGAGCTGCAATGTGAAAAACTACCCAAAAAAGGCACACATTAGCAGTATACATTGCAGGCGGGAAATACAAAAGTTTGAACAGCCATATTTCCTCAAGAACGTAGTTATTAATTTAGCACCATATCTTGTACAGTATGCCCATAATTATTATTTCAACGCTGCCCTAGCCTTACCTTTTCTTCTTCTGCGTTCGTTCTCGAACTCTTGCAAACTAGCAGAATGAAACCAAGAGAGTGGAGTAGGTTCTCACATGGTTTAAATTTTGACTGCGATAACTGTGCCTTTCGTACTGAAACATCCGAGTTTAGCATGGCTTCTGGGTCACTGACCTTCTATGGGATAATATAACCAATTCCACCCACAAACTCTCCTTAGGTACCTCCTATTATGGCGGGATCAGTGTCACTATTCTTTACTCTCCTATCGGGTCAGAGCAACACGCTGGCCATGTCCTATTAAATTTCTTATCTCCGTTAAAACTTCATAAATTAAAATCAAATTACTTACCCTAAATTCTGGCAATCAGTTTCATACGACATGACACACTTGAGTATGACATCCAGGGTGTACATTGTGATGTTCGCAAATACTAGAAATGGCTTTGATTCTTCGGCTGCACGGCCAAATTTAGTCTGTACATTACAAAATTTTAAGAATCGTAATGAGGCATTAAAACGTCATTTAATGCAAATTCTTGTAAAAATAAAGAAAAATCACAGTTTTTTTACAATTAGATTACAATTTTAAAAAGGCAATCGTGATCCATTTAAATCATTTTTAATCCGTTAAAATACTTGCGTGTCAATTCCAGTACGCCAGGTCATTTTGTTTTCAGACATCATACCATTTTACTGGTGTTCCATGCAATTTTACTGAGCCTACAAGCCATTTTACTCAGGCTCCATGCCATTTACTGAGCTGCCAAGCTGATATAAACGTACAATATGCACCGGCGCATGTACTAACAGAACAGTAATTTGAACTTGATTTGATTGAAGACAGAACAGTAATTGAAACGTGATTGGACTGAAGACAGAACACTAATTTGAACTTGATTGGATTGAAAACAGAACAGTAATTGGAACTTGATTGGACTGAAGTAAGAATGCTTGTTGGTCCAATCCAACATTAGTAAAGCTTAATTCGGTTCTCGGACCGATAAACGTTGCGTAATTCGGTTCTCGGACCGATAAACGTTGCGTAATTTGGTTCTCGGACCGATAAACGTTGCGTAATTCGGTTCTCGGACCGATAAACGTTGCGTAATTCGGTTCTCGGACCGATAAACGTTGCAAAATTTGGTTCTCGGACCGATAAACGTTGCGTAATTTGGTTCTCGGACCGATAAACGTTGCGTAATTCGGTTCTCGGACCGATAAACGTTGCGTAATTTGGTTCTCGGACCGATAAACGTTGCGTAATTCGGTTTTCGTACCGATAAACGTTGCGTAATTCGGTTCTCGGACCGATAAACGTTGCGTAATTTGGATCTCGGACCGATAAACGTTGCGTAATTCGGTTCTCGGACCGATAAACGTTGCGTAATTTGGTTCTCGGACCGATAAACGTTGCGTAATTTGGTTCTCGGACCGATAAACGGTGCGTAATTCGGTTCTCTGACCGATAAACGTTGCGTAATTTGGTTCTCGGACCGATAAACGTTGCGTAATTCGGTTCTCTGACCGATAAACGTTGCGTAATTTGGTTCTCGGACCGATAAACGTTGCGTAATTTGGTTCTCGGACCGATAAACGTTGCGTAATTCGGTTCTCGGACCGATAAACGTTGCGTAATTTGGTTCTCGGACCGATAAACTTTACGCAATTCTAATCTAAATTAAAGAATAATGTAATAATATGGAAATATAGATGAGGTGTTAAAAAGCAAACGCTGACATACCGACTCTCGCCGCTGCTTAAAAACTCAGCGACCAATATGACGACCAAAAGACAGATAATAAACACCATCTTTATTCCAACGTTATGTTACTAGTGAGAGACACGGCCCCTGACAAAAATACTAATGAGAAAGATTACAAGTGGCTATAAACGCCACCAGAAGAGATCGAATGAGAAATGAAGACGTCAGACAGATAGTAAAGACCATATCATGCAAACAATATATAGAAAGACAGCAGATCAACTGGTTACGGACACATTATGCGAAAGGAACCATCACAACCAGCCATCCAGATGTACAACAGCAGAAAAAACGGTTACAAGTCAGGAGGAAGACCAAGAACAAGATGAAAAGATTCAATCAGAGAGAATGTTAAGAACCACTGCCTGACCATGGCAAGCACTACAGAGATGGCCAAAGACAGAAAAGTTAAACTTCCCACGACGTCTACTGGCAATTGTGGAAAATACAATAGATAGATATATTAAAGAATACACGTAAGTGTATCCAATGTTCATTGCTTGTATTTTTTAACGTTGATTCTCAAACTCCCGCTGGATCTCTCTAGTAGAAAGACAATGGTCTTACTAGATTGGAGAAAGGTATAATCCAGATAACAAAGATATGTTGTTTCGTCGTTTTATTTGCACTAATGTTCCGACACATCCTACTTCGGTGTTTTAATTAATACGTTCATTGATTTACCATATCCAATGACTGTTGGGGGGGGGCGCTATTAGCCATATTGAAAATAGGCCAACCGTACGAGAGAACTGGTCCCCGCACTGTACACTGGACATCAACCTAAAAGGTTATCAGTCACACTGCAAAGGTTAGGTAATACCTCGAAACTAGAACAGAGGTCACAGTAAACTCCCAAAAGAAAAATGCGCCAAAAACTGGTAGGAAAACGAACATGCAAAGAAATATGAAAGTAACACCCAAAAAATGTGATTCAAGAACTGTAATGATTTAGCAATAGACAAACTCCAAAACTAAAAGGCAGTAAAAAAATATAACAAGAAATAATACAGGACAAATTGGAGTAAGGAATAGCAACACTGTTTACCTGCCATGAATTTTTGTAAGAGATGACTAATGACACGTAGGGTAGAGTTGACTGTCTCATCCCATACATAAAGTTATCCGAAAACTGTGATGAAGTCGGATGTTTTCAGTCGAATGTGTTAAGCCGAATGTGTTAAGCCGGATGTGTTAAGCCGAATGTGTTAAGCCGAATGTGTTACGCCGAATGTGTTATGCCGAATGTGTTAAGCCGAATGAGTTAAGCCGAATGAGTTGAGCCGAATTAGTTAATCCGAAAGGCTCAAAGATTTCAGCTTAGCCCTAAACAATGACACTACGCATTCAGTCCTGATGGTTGCATCCTGATAACCAGCTGGAGTGTGAGAGCCAACGCAAAAGACGAAGAATATACCAGAAAAGTATTGCTGAATCCAAAGTATAAAAGATGATGATGATGACTGTGGTGGTGGTGGTGGTATTAACGGTGGTCGTGGCAGTAACGGGAACGGTGGTGACGTCGATGATGAGGAGGATGGTAGTGGTGGCGGAAGTGATGGTAATGATAATCGTTACACTAAGATGCGTGGGTGGGTAGATAGATTGATGGATGATAAGAGAAAGAGATAGTACGAGTTTGTCACACGTGTTCCCTCTTCGCGGGCATATTGCAGATAAAAGGGTTGATTCTCTACAAACAGTCTAGGCATGGGTATTAAACAGGTTCACAGCAAAACATCATGAGGTAGAATAGTCTAGCGCCTGTGTGTTGCCGGGGCCCGAAATCGGAGCAAAGAATAGCAACACTGTTTACCTTCCACTCATGTCGTAAAAGGCGACTAAGGGGGTTATGAGGGTCAGTGACCCTAAGCCATGCTGAAAACGGATGTGTCAGGACGAAAGGCTCAGATATCGCAGCAATGCTGTAAACTATGACACAACTCATTCCGTTCTCCGGACTACATCCTGCTAACCTGCAGGAGTTTGAGAACGAACGCAGAAGAAGAAGAATAGTCAAGCATAAGCCATACCTCCTTAGTCGCCTCTAACAACATTCATATAAACAGTGGAGTTACAGGTCTTTGCTGCTCTTTCGGGTCCCATAACACGCGAAGCATACCATAACAAATGAGTGAAATCAAAGCATGAAATACATGTTATGTAACATGAGAAAGATTAAAACTTTTAAAAACAGATAAATGGAAACTAAAGTAGCATTATACAGAACAATTGTAACTAGAGTAGCATTATACAGAACAATTGTAACTAGAGTAGCATTATACAGAACAATTGTAACTAAAGTAGCATTATACAGAACAATTGTAACTAGAGTAGCATTATACAGAACAATTGTAACTAGAGTAGCATTATACAGAACAAGAACATGAACTACAATTGAAGACAAGAAGTTCACACCATTAGAATGTCAGCCGATCTGTTCTTCAACTCTACGTAATTCTTGAGGATTGTAAAATGAAATGCTGGTGTCAAAAGTCTTCGGTTTCTGGACCATTTTTGTCCTTTGCTAGTTAAAAGTCCATCTCCAATCCAAGGCCGGATCAAGTTGTATATTGTCTCCCCCTTTGGCTCTGAGAAATAGAAAAATGTTGAAGTTAGTCATGTGATGCGTTAGTCATGTGATGCGTTAGTGGGTTAGTCATGTGATGCGTTAGATTTTGTTGTTTCAAGTTAATCATGTGATGCGTTAGATTTTGTTGTTTCACGTTAGTCAAGTGATGTGTTAGATTTTGTTGTTTCACGAACTGCTTCTCTTTTGTTCGTTCTCAAACTCCCGCTGGTTAACAGACGGAATGTAGTCTAGAGAACAGGGTATGTTGCGTCTTGGTGCATTCTACCAAACTGATTCTTATTTAAGTTTGTTTTTGGTTCCAGAAACCAAACAGAGCCAAAATAGCGACGGCTTATGTAAACTGGTGAACTCAATTGAAATGTTAGCGCAGTGTTACAAGCAGGATGTGTACAAACCAGCGGATACTAACAAATTGTAACATCCCGCGAAATAAAGCAGCAGCCAAACTTATCAATCAAAGAAGATCTTTGCATGACAACACTGGTATATGAACCACGTATAGCCAAGGCTATGTTAACTTAATAAAAAAAAACTCTCAAATAAAAGTTCTAACAAGAAAACCCAGCTAACAATTTTTTTTAATGTCTACAAACAGCTCTCCAGAAGAGACCAGGTGACCACTTTCATCTTACACATATGACACAACAGACTAGTTCATTCTCTATAGCACAAATACAATATAGGCACAACAGACTTGTGCACCTATGGCCCCAACCCTATGACAGCCGAACATTAGTTGCAGACCTTCCCAAAATACGATGAGAAACTGAGGGGCACTTGACCATGCCCTATCTCCTTTCATAAAATATTTTAAAACACTATTCGGAACCTGGCGCTGACTGGCTGACTACGTTTCTCGGGGTGATCAATGTGAAAGTCTGACAATGTGAAAGTCTGACAATGTGAAAGTCTGACAATGTGAAAGTCTGACAATGTGAAAGTCTGGCAATGTGAAAGTCTGACAATGTGAAAGTCTGACAATGTAAAAGTCTGACAATGTGAAAGTCTGACAATGTGAAAGTCTGACAATGTAAAAGTCTGACAATGTAAAAGTCTGACAATGTGAAAGTCTGACAATGTGAAAGTCTGACAATGTGAAAGTCTGACAATGTGAAAGTCTGACAATGTAAAAGTCTGACAATGTAAAAGTCTGACAATGTGAAAGTCTGACAATGTGAAAGTCTAACAATGTGAAAGTCTGACAATGTGAAAGTCTGACAATGTGAAAGTCTGACAATGTGAAAGTCTGACAATGTGAAAGTCTGACAATGTAAAAGTCTGACAATGTGAAAGTCTGATAGTGAACGAAGAAGTATTGGTCTATGCTATATGCCTTTTCTCTTGTTGCATCCTATCAACAATCTTTTTCACAATGTGACGTCCACCAATGTCGTTAATCTTGATGTGTACAAGAAATGTGTGATTAAATCTTGATGTGTACAAGAAATGTGTGATTAAATCTTGATGTGTACAAGAAATGTGTGATTAAATCTTGATGTGTACAAGAAATGTGCGATTAAATCTTGATGTGTACAAGAAATGTGTTCAGAAATCTGTATGTGTGCAAGAAATATGTTGCTAAATCTCTTTCAATAATTAATCGTAAGTATATGGTTCAGAGAAAGTCCTTGGTGTAGTCGTTAAGTCAAATGACCTGTGATAAATGGATCGTTAGTTCGATCGTAATCCTCGACAATGGAAGACCAACAAGAATAATCAAAACAAGACTTTTTACGTCATATTTTCTAGTACTTGCCATGCATGTCGTTGGTAGGCGACACAAAGTGGTAGCAAACAAAAATCATGGCAATACTCAACTTCCTCAGGTATGAGGTTTGATTCTGCTTGTAGGCCTTCTAATGTCGAGGGTCACGGTTTGATTCTGGACCGTGACGTCTTGTTTACATATACATTTTTTTCAGAGATGCCCGGATTTTCATAGCTTGAAAATGTCCGTGTATATTATATAAGACCTCTGTACAGAATTCATTAGAATTTCATTCGGTACGTTTTTATTATTGTCGTGGTTTCTGTTGGGCAAAATTTATATACTAAGAATCTCATCCCAAAAAAGCCAACGGAAATCACGAAAATAATCAAAATGAACTTTTGAGATCATGTTTACACCTTAATTACGTGTTATGGGGTAACACTAGCAAGCGGCGTGTAGTTGAGCTAAGTGGGGCGTAGTACACTTGGGAAGCACAAATACAATGAAGTTAATCCTCGTTCCTTTTTAGCCTTTAATTCTTGTATAATTCATGCAGGAAAATTCTTGTTTATAAGTTGTTGTTTTTTTTACACAGGGTAATACATTTACTGAACTTTTCTTATATTTTTGTTTTGCACTAAGCCGAAAGCTAAAGTCTACAAGGTATGAAAGAAAGCTCCGAGAAATAAACCATCTCACTACATATAGGAAGTAAGAGTAAATTGTTCGCAATTCTTAGGGATAACAAACAAACAAGCAGATCTGTGAACAAGCGTTCGTCATATTCAACAACACATTTCAGTTATCATTGTACATGAACAAATATTGACAACATTTTACGTCTGTATGTGAATACATTCAACTAAAGCTTCCAATATCGATGTATTTGTCCAGAAGTGTACTACATTCATTTTATTAATTTATTTATTTACAATAATATGTGTTCACAAAGTGTATTACATTTAAATACTGGTGTTATTTTTCGAAGTTAGTGTTCATAAATTGTGTTCGGTACTTTACGGGATAATGTGTCAAGATTCCAATTTTTGAATATTATGCGCAGAATCATTCCAACTCTGTGATAGCGCATTGCTCGTGTCGTCACAGACATCTCACGTGACAAGCAGGCGTAACACATTAGTCGTCGCAAATACAACATGGCAAATGCAATCGCAGATGTCTGTTTACTGCGATTTGATCTTTGAATCTCTTCGATTGCTGTAATTTGATCTTTGAATCTGTGATTGCTGTACTTTGATCTTTGAATCTGTGATTGCTGTACTTTGATCTGGCAGCTACCTAACAGAGTTCATGTGGCGATATTGAGTTAAATTTAAATTTGTTTTTTCATTCTTGTTATTTCATAAATTACATTGTAAAAAAATGCATTACATTCAAATATTTTCAATTCTCGAAGTTTGTGTTCTTTGAATGTATTACATTCAAATGTTTTTATTTCCTGAAGTCTGTGTTCATAAATTGTATTACAATCAATTTTGTATTCATTTCTTGTGTTTTCATAAATTGTATCACATTAAAATGTTTTCATTTCTGGAAGTTTGTGTTTCCTAAATGTATTAAATTCAAATAATGTTTTTCTTTGTCGTTAAAAAATTGTATTACATCCATTCAAATGCGTCATTAGTTGCTTGTTGTGTCTAAGGGATAGGGTTACTTACCTGAGGACTTGAGTATAACTTTAACTGTGTCGGGATGACTGACTACAATCGTTGGTGTCTGCATCAACCACATCACACAACACATGGGGTATAATTTAGTCACTTCTCTTTGCATTGTAAGACCTCTTTCATTAGGCCCAGGGTACTATAATAATATAATAGTAAAAATTATAACAATAATAATTATTATAATTGCAGATAACATTCTTTCCATAATATAGTAATCTCTAAAGATTTTCTGAAATTTATCACAAATAAGAGCGGGTTTACGTGCCGTAGCGACATCAATAACATTATTTTTAAATTAAAATAACGATTAGTATTATATTTAGGTACAGTACAAGTAGATGCCACCGCATAGTCCAGTTATTTCCCTTGTGTATGTTTGTAAATTTCATGTTCATTATTTAATAATTTAAATATTAATTTTTGGGGGATTATTTGTTCTAGGGTTAGGGTTAGGATAGTTGTGTTTTACATATAAATAACCCTAATCCCAACCGTAAATAAATAAATATTTCAATTATTAAAGGATGAACATAAAATTTACAAACAAAGGAAAGGAAAATAATTAAACATGTGATGGCGTATACTTGTACTGTACTTACTTTTAAAACAGTAACAATAATAATAACAATACGTAAGAATAATAATAATAGAACAGAAATAAATTAATAATTACAATAATATTCATATTAATTGTGATATTAATAATAACAAGAATTATAACCCAAAAAAACAATAGTTGTAATAATGATAGTAACAACAATAATAATAACAATAACGGTAATTATCAGAAATCAGAAATATACTTGATATTGGGGTCTTTGTTACTTCTAATATTTTATGGTAGTGCGTCCTGATATAACCTAATTGGACTTTATTGTCCGCTGGTTGAAAGTACGTGCCTCTCCAGAAGAAAAGGAAACTAATTAATTACCAAAAATGGTAATAATAATTATGATCATAGCACATTTGTCAGATTAAAGTAAATCTTTGAAATGTAGATGTATTTAGTTGCAAGATGTACACACAAATTTGTAACGGTAGTGATGATATTAACGAGTTTGATTCAGCAAGAATAGCTACATGGAACATATGCGGTATCCATCACACTATTACTGCACTTCTAACTAGAAAAGAACTGACCAGTATGTGGTCAAACCCACGAATTCTCGTTATTAGCCCGACACGTTATTAACCATCTGAGCTAACCGGCCTTCACGGCCATAAGGGCGTGTGAAGTAATGAGAAAGCAGATCGAGTGGCGTGCGAACACTGTAGCAGACGGTAGAGTAATAGACCAGGCTGACATACTGAACTTCTTACAAGAAATAACACGGATAAATGAAATTAATAAGGATGATTATTTCTTTTCCATGTCCAGAATAAACAAGTTTAAAATGTGTCATCGACAGAAATGATCATTACTATGGACTTAGAAGAATGTTCGTCAACCAACACAGAACAGGAACCGTCGTGTAATTGTTGGCCTACTCAATGTGGTCGGAGCACCTATAAAAGTGTTATGTCTGCAATAATGATGATCTGATGACCAACTAACTGCTATGTCTACCAAGATTAAGGAAAAAATACCAGATTTTCTGGGAATGTAATATCGGCGGGAGGCTGGCCACATCATCCCTAATTATTTCGATGATGAAGTAAAAATATGGGGGCTAACCATGGTTCATTATATATAAAGATGGGGGGGGGCTACTCATGGTTCACTGTATATAAAGATGGGGCTAACCGTGGTTCACTGCATACAAAGATATACTATATGATTTGCTTTGTCACGTAACGATTGAAAACTAACATTTCAAGGAGTGCCTTTTAAGTACAATGATTTTTTTCTATACTTTTTTAGGTATAGTTGTCTCAAAATGAGTAAATGATACAATGTTAACCGGCGGAACTAGAGAATGTATATACTGCAAGGAAACTCTCAGCAATATGTGTTTACAACTAACTGTTATCGTTATACGTGCGGCGAATCCTTATTTCATCCTTGTATCTAGAGATACTAACACGGTATATGTAAACAATATCTTCTCCAGTAGGCCTCAATCGTGACCTTCGGCAATATAGCACCTACTGGCTCAACCCTTCGTAATTACTCATTTGCTTATTCATTTTCATTGGTTTCTATAATTATATGCTATGTTATAGCCAATCAAAATTAAGGAAATCGTCAAATGAGTAATTTTAATAGTCTAAATTCCCTTAGTAGCCAATAAGTCTTATATTGGAGACTGTGTTATCTCAGCGATATGAGGGCATGGACAACTTTTAATTTCTGTTTTTACAAGTTCACTTGCTTAAAAAAATCCAGCACTTTACCAACGGGTAGGAGTTGAATATTGTGAACAACACGGTAAAAACAACAAACCTCAAGTAAATGTCCAAATATAAAGTTAGATGGGATCTGTGGAAATTTTCTGTACATGGCCAGTCGTCTGTTGAATGACTTGATGTAGATAATAAGTTTAACCAATAGTACAGTCAAAACCCCGATGAATACTGCACCAACCATGAAACTTGTGTAGGCAATCATCTTTGTTTCAGGAGCTATGCCTGTCAAAATATAGGCCTATAGTTTGAATTTTCATATACAAAAATCACAATTTTTTTTTTAAGTCGCATACCTCTCAACTTTCAGAATGATCATATATCGTGACATATTCTTTCCACAATTTTGTCTTCTTCGTGGATACTCCGTGGATACTCCGAACGCATCTGTGTTCCAGACAAGCAGGCCTGCATTGGACAGAGACATGTGCAAACATTCTTCGATGTCGCTGGTTCATCATTTTCTTGGCTGTCTCTTCTTCACACCCGGAACTCTGCCCTCTAGAATCAACCTTTATGTCATCATGTCGCTTTAAGTGTCCAAAATACTGTAGCATCATTCATATGTAAATAACACCCCCAAAAAATATGTTTCTGAATATTTTAGCTAATTTAACACTTTTAAAATGTATTATAAACCAAAAATATGGTGTACCGTGTGTGCTTAAATTACGAATATCAAACACACAAAAATTACTGTAAATATATGTGATTAGCCTGTTATTACGATTTTTCGCAGATCCCCTAGTTTCTTTCGGGGATTGAGTTTTGTGGGACCCAATTTGAGAATCGATGTATTGCAGTGTTATTTGTTGTCTATTGTTGCAGGTTTTGCTATTCATTATTTCTATATTATGGCAACCAAAGCCTAGAATTCTAGTTACGAGTATAAAGAATAGGACAGCTGTCTTCTTTCTCCAGCCATGTCGTAGAAGACGACTAAGGAAAGGTTAGAGATATGCTGACAATCTGTCACTTATAAAAAAAAAACATCCTTGTCATTGCATGTTTTGACTTTTTTTTGGGGGGGGGTCAAATGGTCACCATGAATGACCAAGATATGCAGTCTAATTGACATTGTTTGTCTTCTTTGAAATGATTACTATGTACGACCAAGATATGCAGGCCAACGGACATTGCACATTTTCCCTGTTTTGGCAGATGCCTAAGAAAATCCAGCTTACAGAAGATTTATGAACTAGTTGGCCCAGCAATATATGATGCACTCCTGGCAAGCCATTGTTATTCATGTATGATGGAGGACGAGTGCCTCCCATTAAAAACTAAACATGTATCCAGAACTCCACCATCCAATACAATCATGCTTTTGTGACAACATATCTTATAAAAGTTCGGCTGTCACCTCGGTTACTAATCTTCTGTCAGAAAGGCTATGGCGTGACTACCGACAGTTCATGCTTACAAACAACCAAAACAAACCCTGATACGTGATGATTTTGATTATTTTCAACTGTTACTATGTCACTATGCCATCTGTCAAAGTACACCAACTAAATACACGAAAATAATCGAAGACATAACGTATGAAGACTTGTTTTGGAACTTTCCCTGAATGTGTGCCTATCAGCGCTCATAGTTTTTAAGTAATTATCCGGTCGTCATTAATTTAAATCCTTTAGGAATAAATGAACGCATGACGTATGAATAATATCGGGTTGTTCCGTCAGTTGTCTGTTTGTCTCGTTTTTACATTTATTTGGGTTTGTTTTTGTATATTTCAATTTTTTGTACATTTCCTGTTTATGTCACCTCTAACTATTTCTATTCTTCCGGCCACCCCCGCAACTGGCTTGACATGTGAACGCCAGTTTCGTTGTCCCAGCTCGTCGTTTGTAGATGTATATGTGTATGTAATCTTGTTAAAGGAATGTTGGTCGAAACGTCGTTTCGTGTGTGTGATGATGTGTGTGTCTAGTTATTAGCAAAACTTCATTACACTGTTTCAAGCCTTCCTGTCGTAATTTTGTAGTAACTTGTGGCGTCGCTCTGTTGATTTCTTTCTTTTAATGAAATGGCTGCCGTTTCTATAGCTTTGGATGATACGGAAGCAACACAGTTTCTGTCTCCCTTTAGATATATATGTATGGAGTGTCAGAGGGGTGCTAGGGTTAGAAATAACACCACCACCCAACCCATGCTAAATTCTAGGATCATTACTTCTCCTCCGATGTGCATTCGTGGTATTACATTGTGGTATAAGCAGTTTCTTTCTCCCTTTTAGATAAGATGTATAAAGGTTATGAGGAGGGATTGCTAGGGTTAGAACTAGACTTAGGCCTACACCTAACCCCCCCCCCCTCAACACTAGGATCACTACTTCTACTCCGATGAAAATGTGTGTCATTATTCGGCTAACATTCTATCTATTCGCTGAAGTCCTTTGTTGCCTTTTAGCGTCAGGGGTAGAAGAGTTTTCTGGAGACGACCCCCTTGTGTGCTGAGTATATTGTGGAATATACATTTTATTTTCTCTGACGACATGGTCTGCTAATGACGCAATTTCTTTGACGCCACGTCAATATGGCGCACAATAACATACTGGAAATGAACGTGTGCATAATATCTAACTGCGTCCACATTCAGTAAACAGACGAAATATGTGGTAGGCACGCATTCGGGGAAAGCTCCCTTGTTTTCATTATGCCCGTATGCCTTTACTGTCCATAGCAACGGCTTAGGTTGCCAAGCGCTACTTGATCACAGATAAAGACATTAATTCATCATCATCATATTATTATTATTACTGCATTGGGTATACAGATTTACATAACCAGATGAAAGGTCCATTAAATTTCAATTATTAGAATTGTATACGGATGTACTTACCAACCAGATGAATGAGAATGTTGGTACCCTAGTATATTTCGAAGTATATGCAGTATTTCTGTAGCTCAATGATTCTTTACACTCCTAATTCAGACAAGTAAATGTAAATTTCTATTTAGTACGGAGTTTCTCTAATGCCTGCCTAGATGTGTAATCAATCGTGGTGTATCTATCCATCGCGTACTTAATGAAGCAGCTTCAGCAAGCCTTTCTTATTAACTCCTTGTTAACTTTCTTTCTATATGTGCAACAGATGCAGGCTAGTTTGGTTTATCGTTGCCAAGTGCTCGTGCATGTAATGAAATATAATATCTATTTTCCATGAATTTTAAATTATCTATAGATATCTTCAGAGTCTTACCAAAAAAGATAATTCAATAATAAAGATAATTAAAAAAAGATAGAGAAGTATTCGAATATTCGTGGATATGAGAATGATTTGCACTGGGGATTTGGATTTACGTGAGGAAGAATTGTGAAAAACATCGCAGGGCTGAGATAGAAAAACGATCGCCAGGTATTTGCAGAGGGAGATTGATCGTATAGGGGATTGGTACAGTAATTCTGATGCTTAATGTGAACAGAGGTTGCTATTTCTGCTGTATAAGTGATTGGTGGTGGTGGTGGTAGAGTACGCACTGACGATTCTCACATTGAGTCAGACTCAAACAGAAAGATTGGATAGAATCCAGAATGAGGCAATGCGAATCATTTTGGGGTGTACGAGAGATACGTCGGCACGGGCTATGCGATACTTACTGAATTGCCCAACTGTAAAGAAAATAATACAAATCTGCAGGGCGCGAGACTACCTACGAATCACCGCTGATAAAGAACATCCTCTACAACCTGAAACTATCAAAGTGAAATGCAGTAGACTTAAGAGAGGAAAGTCGTGGATGTTATACGGAGGGCGTGCAAATTGGAGGATGTGCTACCTGGTGCGGAATGGAGTCGTGCGCCCTTGGATTGTCCGACAGCCTTCAAAGTAATAATAACACTTAGTAAAGACTGCAGGGAATGGTGCCCGACAGTGGTGGAGTCGGAGGTGCTCGCTCTAATCGGTGAAAATTCCAGGGAAAGTGATATGATTGTATATACGGATGGGTCGGTTGAGAGACATATCAGAAGTGCCTGGGCCTTCGCGGCTCAAAGGTGGGGGGAAACCATCAGAGAGGAAAGTGGTGCATTCACTCTGACGACAAGCAGCATGACAATGGAGGTTTTGGCAGTAACCAAAGCTTTGCAATGGGTCTGCTCGCAGACTATCTGCGAGCATGCCTGTATACTCAGTGACTCTGTGCGCATGATTGTGAAAGTTCAGGCAAGATACATTCGGGAACAGTGGTTGGATGCAGTGAAGAATTCCTGTATGCGTAAAGTGACTTTCATTTTTGTTCCGGAACCTGCGGGAGTCGTGGTAATGAGAGAGCAGATAGGTTGGCCGCACACGCTGCTACTACGGCTGTTTGTGGCGCGATGGATCGAGCAGAAATTGTGAACGCCCTACGGGAAATCGCACAAATAAATGACTGTATAAGTGACGATGACTCTTGTTCCATGACTAGAATAAAGGAATTTGGTTTGAAATGTGGTGTCGCTAGAAAGGAGCGGTTTCGTGGGCAAGAGAGAATGATGGTCAATCAACTGCGTACTGGGACGTCAGTCGACGTGTAATGACGGCTACACTCAATGAGAGATCTGAGCACTTATGGACTTATCCGGAGTGCAGTGACGATGATCCAACGACTAACTAACCTATGACTTTCATAGCTGCCACGTGCAGCTAGCACCTATCACTAGCAGAGATGACACTTCCAGCTAGCACATATCACTAGCAGAGATGACACTTCTAGCTAGCACATATCACTAGCAGAGAAGACACTTCCAGCTAGCACCGATCACTAGCAGAGATGACACTTTCAGCTAGCACCTATCACTAAAAGAAATGACATTTCCAGCTAGCACCGATCACTAACAGAGATGACACTTTCAGCAAGCACCGATCACTAACAGAGATGATACTTTCAGCTAGCACCGATCACTAACAGAGATGACACTTTCAGCTAGCACCGATCACTAACAGAGATGACACTTTCAGCTAGCACCGATCACTAACAGAGATGACACTTTCAGTTAGCACCGATCACTAACAGAGATGACACTTTCAGCTAGCACCGATCACTAACAGAGATGACACTTTCAGTTAGCACCGATCACTAACAGAGATGACACTTTCAGCTAGCACCGATCACTAACAGAGATGACACTTTCAGCTAGCACCGATCACTAACAGAGATGATACTTTCAGCTAGCACCGATCACTAACAGAGATGACACTTTCAGTTAGCACCGATCACTAACAGAGATGACACTTTCAGCTAGCACTGATCACTAACAGAGATGACACTTTCAGCTAGCACCAATCACTAACAGAGATGACACTTTCAGCTAGCACCGATCACTAACAGAGATGATACTTTCAGCTAGCACCGATCACTAACAGAGATGACACTTTCAGTTAGCACCGATCACTAACAGAGATGACACTTTCAGTTAGCACCGATCACTAACAGAGATGACACTTTCAGCTAGCACCGATCACTAACAGAGATGACACTTTCAGCTAGCACCGATCACTAACAGAGATGACACTTTCAGTTAGCACCGATCACTAACAGAGATGACACTTTCAGCTAGCACCGATCACTAACAGAGATGACACTTTCAGCTAGCACCGATCACTAACAGAGATGACACTTTCAGCTAGCACCGATCACTAACAGAGATGACACTTTCAGCTAGCACCGATCACTAACAGAGATGACACTTTCAGCTAGCACCGATCACTAACAGAGATGACACTTTCAGCTAGCACCGATCACTAACAGAGATGACACTTTCAGTTAGCACCGATCACTAACAGAGATGACACTTTCAGCTAGCACCGATCACTAACAGAGATGACACTTTCAGCTAGCACCGATCACTAACAGAGATGACACTTTCAGCTAGCACCGATCACTAACAGAGATGACACTTTCAGCTAGCACCGATCACCTAACAGAGATGACACTTTCAGCTAGAACCGATCACTAACAGAGATGACACTTTCAGCTAGCACCGATCACTAACAGAGATGACACTTTCAGCTAGCACCGATCACTAACAGAAATGACAATATTAATCAAACTTCAATTAATTCTTCATCCTCTATTCGCTCATACTGCAACATTTCTCAGTTTTAAATGTAAATGTTGCTTCGTTTGGACATGTGTGCCGACATGATTCCCTTTCAAAAATAATCTTGCAGGCAGAAATTAATGGTAGAAGAATCAAAGGGGAGCGGCCCAAAAATAAATGAGCGAACATCAAAGACCTGACATATATTCCATGATATCTAATATTTTTTCACTCATCCGCAGCTCTGAATATAGAAATCGCTGGTAGACTCGTGTGTTGATGAATTCAGTGTATTATTCTAATGAGTTTAACGAGTGTGACGAGTTATTGATTTATGAATGGATGGATGATTGCTATAGAGATAACAATCTTGGATAATATGATCTGTTATATATCTATCTTGTTCTCATGGAAATATGATCTGTTATATATCTATCTTGTTCTCATGGAAATATTTTGACATTTATTATATTCCGTTTCAAATGTCTACCTGTGAGCAGTGACATGTCTACCTGTGTGCGTGACATATGTTTGCTTGTGAACAGTGGCAGATGTCTACCTGTGAGCAGTGACAAATGTTTTAATCACAGTACACCAAACTTTTACAAAATGATATTAGATATTGAATGGAATTCTCCGCCGAAGGCGGGTGTGTCGGGCCATTTGCGCAAATAAAACGGCGACACAACGCATTTCCATTTTCTGGACTACATCCTGTTGGAAATCTAGTTAGACCATTGTCCTTGTACAAAAGAGGTCGAGTGGGAGTTTGAGAATGAATGCTGACGAAGAATGGAATTCAAAATAGACATGGATACTAGCTCGTAGACAATAGGGGGGGGTGGTCTTCTGGGTTCAAACTCCCTTAGAAAATCACAACATGGTATTTAGTACTAGGAACCAATACAAAAATGTGAGTTAAACCACTTCCCCTTAATTATCCCCCCCCTCCCCAAGTTACAACGTCTCACGTAAATGGAAGAATTTCCCATGAAATGGAGGCAATAACTTTTTTTTAGTAAAGTCTCCACGTCCCTTACTCCAGACATATCTACGACTCTGTGTGGATGGCAAACTACATTCTGCAATTAGTAGGCGAAAGATGGAATAGAGGTAAAGGTAAGATAAAGTAAGATGCTTTTACCAGCATAAACAAGCAAAAAACTCCTTCAGTAACGTAACCACGCTCTTTGAGAATTGTACCGCTGAGGCTTGGGTCTGGTTTATGTTGGGCAATACAAGCTCTCAATGTACAAATAAATATGAAGATTGTTGCCAAACACATAAACATAAAGATTAATGCCCAAAGCATTTTTTTCTTGTGGTCGCTCCTTAATAATAATGGTTTTACAAAAAGTTGTACAAAAGTTATGTTCTTATCAATTTTGAAGTACTCAGCGCAAATATGACCAGTCAAATTTCAAAATTGGCTCCAATTTTTTTGTAATCTGTAAAAATGAATGTTTACATCACAAAATGCATGTCAATAGTAATAATGCAACGTTTAATACCTGTAAAAAAAATCAAGTCATAGACTACTTTTTAGATTTCTTGTAGAGCCTGTCTCCTGTAGAACTGTTTGGGAGCATCTCTGGGGAATGTCTAGCAATAGTCAGCCAGCATTGTAGTTGACCATTCCCTGGTATCTTTGTTCCATTGTGAAATCTTCTAGGAGATTCCAATGTTGGAGTCTTATCCGAGCAGTTCTGCCTTGTTCTCAGATAAGTTTGAATCACGAACCAGGACATTTAGTTCTTCCCGTGTTATTCTGTCTGGGGGTTGATGAATCACCACAGTGGAAATCTGGATCACTGCGTACAGACGGACTAGGTGAAGAACAGGTTGGATCACCCTTGAATCAAGACAATATTCTGCTGGATGCTCTGGTATAGGAAGTCCCTCACCATGTCCCTCCAACGCTCCGGCCGGACTGTCTTGCGTCATTGTGTGTTGACAGTGCTGCTGAATGTGTTGGTACAGAGGTGTCGGAGATATTACTTGTCTTTTTGCAGTCAATTCTCATTCCATCTGCAGCCTAAACATTGACGGACACGAACTCAAATGTGTTTCCCAGAAGCAGCACGAGATGCTGTACTTCCATTTCCAGGGAGGCACCATAAGGGAGGAGGTACTTTTAGGATCCTGGTTATCTACTAAGCCTGGGTCCAATGAGATCAGTGCAGTGCCCTTTGCATCCCTCTCAACACATAAAGATTGTTCTTCAACACATACACATAAAGATCATTGTTTAACACATAAACATAAAGACTAGTGCTCAACAATCAACATTTTTATTCTTTTAAAAAGACATTTAATTAAACTTTCAACATAGCAATGAATACATGAATTGAGATGACCACAACAAAGAAACATGAACCAAAATGGCAGAAAACACTTCCAATATTTCATAAATAACTACAAATTACTCTGGAAACATCAAACAAAATTGACTTAGTTTAGATAAACATTATACTAAACAAATTTACAAATCAGGAAGTGGCATATGAGTTGTGAACCAGTACCGTTCAGCTGGCACCTACTTGCCTCGCATCTTAAGTCAACACATTTTCCAAATTCAGCCAATCAGCATCCCACAAAAAAGATGTGATATTAGTCAAGACATTTAACGTGTATATTTTCATCTTACTACAGTATAAATATGGATTGGTGAATCAAGACACAGATGACAACACACTCATTACACAGGTAGGAGGCCTATGTAAATTCCTCGAGGACCACAAACATTTAACACCAGTACACATCATTAAGCATTCTTGTGCAACATGTTTTTGTTGTTGCTTAGTAGCACATATTCATAGTAACTTGAGAAGACATATTTAAGATGTCTTGACTAGAATTACATATTTCTAGGTATGTGAATTGTTCAAATTTGGAAAAATATGATGACTCCAGTTGTGAGGTGAATTCATGTCAGCTAATCAGACGTGACTCAAAACTTGCCACATTCTAATTTTTTCAATCTTTCCTTGATGCTTCCTAATTATATTATTCCTTTTAAACAAATTTACACTTTAATACATTTTTGATGAAGTTGTACATGATGTTTTTGTTGGATGTGTACGAGGTTGTACATGATGTTTTTGTTGGATGTGTACGAGGTTGTACATGATGTTTTTGTTGGATGTGTACGAGGTTTTACATGTTTTTGTTGGATGTGTACAAGGTTTTACATGATGTTTTTGTTGGATGTGTACGAGGTTTTACATGATGTTTTTGTTGGATGTATATTTTGTAGACAGGAAAAAAACAAATATGAGGAAAAAAAACAAATTTCATTTTTTTAAATGAGGTCAAACACAGCAGATGCTGCTCTAAACATAGAACATAAATCACAGACTACAAAATAAACTGTACTACTAATTTCAGAACGGAAATTTCATGCCGGATGGAGATTTTTAAGTGAACCGTAACTATATCTGTAGTTGAAACCTAACCGTATTTAAAACTCAGCGTTGGCTTCATGCATGACAGGATCATCCTACCTCACAAAAATTGCTTGATAGTAAAGTAATAAGAGTGAGGATGGTGAAGAGACTAACAATGACCATGGTAACGTTAAGTTGAGGATAACTACAGCATGCAACTCTGAGATTCCCATGGCAGGATGAATTCAAT
The DNA here is from genome assembly GCA_034231615.1 of Meghimatium bilineatum. NCBI lineage: Eukaryota > Metazoa > Mollusca > Gastropoda > Stylommatophora > Philomycidae > Meghimatium > Meghimatium bilineatum. Next base: position 6,859,111 of record CM067309.1, on the reverse strand, counting down.
GAACAGTATTGGAAGTAAGATATTAAGTCTAGTTTCAAAGATATAAAGTGATTTTATTAGAATTAAGATATTAATTCTAGTTTCAAAGATATAAAGTGATTTTATTAGAATTAAGATATTAATTCTAGTTTCAAAGATATAAAGTGATTAATGTGTAGAATTTATGAGTTCTATACAGGAGCTGCCAGAAATATACTGGTATGTCTATTGTGGTCATTTTTCAATATTTTTCTATGTGGTTTTTTTGTACTTATATATTATATTGTCTATCCCCAGGTGAATGACAATGGTTGATCGTATTCCCACTTGCCGTTAAGCATAGGGGTGGGAACTTAAGCTGTCATTCCAAGGCCAGATATGTCACCGTGGTTGCATTTAGTACATATTTGTTCAAGGTTATCTTGATGACTTCCATCCACTGTTTTCTTGGTCTACATTTGGCTGTACGCCCGGATATTCTTTTGTTATATGCTCTTATTGGTATTTGATGCATTATGTTCACTTTATATAAATGAAGTCACCCCACCCCCTCCTTAATTCAGTTGACAATAAAGATTCACAATTTCACTGAGTATACACAATAATAATCAGTACATGCTACACACCTAGCTGAGCCGTAACTACACTCCAGGCTGAGCATCAACGCCATACCTGATTGAATCCTAGCTACTTACATGATTGAAAGATAGCTACAAACTTGTCTGGTAAATACTGAATCGAGTATATAGATTACTATAGAATCCCAAAAGTCAATGTTAAAAATAAATAACTAGCAATGTTAGTTAGTTAGTCGTTGGATCATCGTCACTGCACTCTGGACAAGTCCACAGGTGCTCAGATCTCTCCTTGAGTGTAGCCGCCATTATATGTTGACCGACTGTCCCAGTACGATGTTGATTGACCATCATTCTTTCTTGCCCACGAAACCGCTCCTTTCTAGCAACAACACATTTCAAACCAAATTACTTTATTCAAGTCATGGAACAAGTCATCATCACTTATAGTCATTTGTTCGTGCATTTTCCCGTAGGGCGCTCAAAATGTCTGCTCAATCCATCACTCCACCAACAGCCGTAGTAGCAGCATATGTGGCCAACCTATCTGCTCTCTCGTTATCCCGGACTCCTGCATATCCTGGCACGAACATGAAAGTCACTTTACTCAAACAGGAATTCTTCACTGCATCCAACCACTGTTCCCGAATGTATCCCGCCTGAACTTTCACAATCACGCTCATCAAGTCATTGAGTATGCAAGCATTCTCGCAGATAGTCTGCGAGCACACCCATTGCACAGCTTTGGTTACTGCCAAAATCTCCATTGTCATGCTGCTTGTCGTCAGAGTGAACTAGCAATAAACCAAAGAACAATTTTCCACGTTATGGTACAACAGGGACCTTTCTCAAGAAACAAAAAAACAATTTCAAAAACACACAAAATAAATAAAAATATTTAAAACTGTGATGAATTGGATATGTTTTTCTCACCACAAAACATTACCAAGTGAAGACTCACCATGCATGCCTGGTAAATGACGAATTACGTGCATTCAATATGTAAGCAGCTGTTTGCACATTATTAATAGACAGAAATAGCCATAGATATATGCTTGATCCTATTTACCTATTATTTCATCAGCCCTGGAAATTGTCCCTTGATCTATGGCTGTTTCTGTCTATCAATAATGCACAAACACATACTTACATATTGAACGCATGTAATTCGTCATTTACCAGACATGTATGGCGCATCTTCACATGGTAATATTTTGTGGTGAGAAAAATATATCCAAGTCATCCCAGTTTTAAATATTTTTATTGTTTTGTGTGGGTTTTTTTTACTATGTGTTTCTTGAAAAAAGTCCCTGTTGGGCTGTAATGTGGAAAATTGTCCTTGTTCTTTGTTTGATTGCTAGTTATTTATTTTTAACATTGATGGTTAGGATTTTATAGTAACCTTTATACTCGATTCAGTATTTACTACTTATTTATTTGGTTACTGCTGCACTCTCCATTTTGTCAGACATCCTCTGACATTTTGGTTATTTATACTAAACTTGTCTGAATCCTAACTACACACTTGTCTGACTCCTAATTGTATTGCTACACAGAAATGTTTATAGTACATGTACTAAATATGTCTACACAAATTGACATAAGTCTACAGCAAGAAAATTTCTAGGCACAATATTCCCGTAGGTTGCCATTACTTTCGGGAAGGAACAACCGTTAATCGAGCACCGTAAAGATCGGGCAGAGGAACAAGAGATCACATTCTTAATATGAGATTGATCATAGAAAAGTGTAGGGAATTTTCAACTGACCTGCACATGTGTTTCATAGATTACTCAAAAGCGTTCAACTGCGTCCAACACCAGCAACTATGGGAGATAATGAACAGCATGGGTTTCCCAAGACATCTGATTCATCTAATAGAGGAACTTTACCAAGATCAAAAGGCTGCAGTGAAGTTAGAGGACGATCTCTCAGAGTGGTTTGAGGTACAGAGTGGAGTAAGGCAAGGGTGCACACTCTCCCCATACCTGTTCAACATCTACGCTGAAAGTATAATGAGGAACGTGAGAGAAGACATACACAACACTGACTACCACGCTTTAAACTTAGGTGGATTCCTAATCCCGGAACTACGCTACGCAGACGACACAGTACTTCTTTCAAACGATTTAAAGGGATTGGAACAACTAATCAAGAACACAAAGAAATATAGCGAAGCACAAAATTTGTATTTAAACACGCAGAAAACAAAAATCCTGTCAACAGATATAACAACACAACAACCAAAAATCAGAATAGACAATACCGAGATAGAATGTGTGGATAAATTTGAATACTTAGGAGCAAACATCAACGGTGCAGGAGACTGCATGGCAGAAATAAGGAAGAGATTGGCAATGGCATATTGCAAAATAACACGGCTGAAAAACATATGGAAAAACAACAAAATAGAAACGAAAGTGCTGATGTTACGAACTTTTATTTTTCCGGTTGCAACATACGGCTGTGAAACATGGACTCTAAGTAAAACAGCGGCAAAGAAGATCAACGCCGTCGAGCTGAAATGCTACAGAAAGATACTTAGAATATCATGGAAGGATAAAATCAGAAACTCAGATATTATAAACACACTGAATATTCCAGAGTGTTGGTTACTAAACACAATAACAAAAAGAAAACTACGCCTGTTTGGTCATATAAAGAGACATAACTGTTTAGAAAGACAAATAATGGAGGGAAGAGTACTGGGAAAGAGGAGAAGGGGCAGACCAAGAAGACGATGGACTGACGACATTAAAGATAATATGAATACATCGCTAGAAAATGCAAGCCTCATCGCCCAAGACAGAGAGAGGTTCAGAGAGTTCATTGGGAAGACAACGTTCTGGAAGGAATACGTCACATGACACACTACAGCAAGAATTGATTACATCAGTAGTTCTCAACCAATTTTGGGTTCTCGGGGGAAAGATTCAAAAATACAAAACTGTTATGCCAGTGAGCAGATTAAATCTTCCATGTTTATAACAATAATATAGTGAAATCCCTATATAGCAAATCCTGCTATAACAAATTTCTCTATATAACAACATTTTTCAAAGATTATATTTATTCTATATTGTTTGTACTGTATATAGCAAATGCCTGTTATAACACACATATTTTGTCGGCCCTGACTAAGTTATTATAACAGGATTCCACTGTAATAAGGGCCATAAATTATCACAGTTGCATGTTCGCTACAGTGGAGACATCCACACAAGAAATACATATTATACTGATAGTACAATAAGAATATTTCATCAGGAAAAATGTTACTTGGTGGCAGCAATGCTCTCTCAGAAACTTCCCCTATCAGCAAGCAGATATAACACAACTGTCATCTTTTTATAGAAACTTCTAAATATATTACAGCAGGACAGGAAACCCATTACAGAAATAAAGAGTTACACATCTTTAACTTAATTCCCCCCTCCCCAAATAAAATGTTCTGCACCAGATGTTTGTGGATTATCATTGCTGAACAGGACACATCCATAAGTGTTCCAGAAACATTATACTGACATACAACCTGAAATATCAAACTACAACTAAACATTCACACGTGTGTTGCTGGGGCCCAAAAGGGGAGCAAAGAATAGTAACACGGTTTATCTTACACGCATGTCGTAAAAGGCGACTAAGGAGGTTATGGGATGGAGTTGGCTGTCCCATCCCATATAAGGTCAGTGACCATTCTCCGGACTACATCCTGCTAATCTGCAGAAGTTTGAGTACGAACACAGAAGAAGAACTAAACATTATACTTACAACCTAAAATATCATCAGACTACAACTAAACATTGTACTGACTTACAACTTCAAATATCCTACAAACTACAACTAAACATTATTTCTTCAATAACGATTGTGGGCATAGCAGCATCAAACAATTGCACAATAATAAGCAGAAAGCAAGTAATTCTATACAAAAATGACATATCAGTGGTTAACATTTCATTGATAATTATCAAGCATATTTTATGTGTGCTAACACCTCCAGAATCTACAGAATCTATGTATTTCAGATGCCAGAGAATTCTTCTTCTTCAGTGTTCATTCTCAAAAGTTCCACTGGATCTCTCTTGTGGTAGGACCATGGTCCTACACAGAGTAGGAACCTGTCCCTCATTAGGTATGAGGAGAAACCATTCCTAACTAGATTTTCAGCAGGATATAGTCCAAAGAATGGAAATGCATTGTGTCACTCTTTTATTTGCACCAATGGCTTAACACATCTGTCTTTGGAAAAGCTGGAGTATTTAATTCAATGCACTCGCGTCTCGAGTCTTTTGATCCTACGTTCAAATTTCAAATTAATTGGATACTGTCATAATTACTGATGGTTTCTAATACTATCCACTGTACTTCACAAGAATAAAAATGTGGCCATTTGAAAAAGTTATGAGAAAGCTGTATAATTGAAACTAATACCCTGTCTCAGGGCTGTTGACCACAGGAGTTCTTCTTCTTCTTCAGCGTTCATTCTCAAACTCCCGTTGGATTTCCCTTGTAGCAAGACCATGGTCCTACTAGATTTCCAGAAGGATGTAGTCCAGAGAATGGAAATGCGTTGTGTAGCCGTTTTATTTGCGCCAATGGCCCGACACATCCGTCTTCGGTGGGACCACAGTAGTTCATTGAAAAGATTCATAAAAGTATATGATTCTGACAAGAGAACGAGGAAGAAGAAGCTCATAGGCCAAACCAGACTAAAAAAATGAGCACATGGTCTTCTTCCTTCCCCCTCAAAGTAAGAATGTTGGCATAGTTCTGACCGTATCATCCCTTAAATTCTGTTGGTCAATGAAAAATACAGGCCTAACACTGTATTCCTCAATATGTTGCACAAATTTTGGATAAGGGAAATTTTCTTGACTAATATTCAATTCATTATTTAAGAAAAATGAATACTCTTACAAATAATGCTGGAACGGAGTTCCCCAAATGTTTCTATATCTTTTTCTCCTTCATTCACTCTTTGGTACTTCTGTCCAATCCAGTCAGAAAATAATATTATCTCACTATAGTGCCCTATATGGATTTTCAAAGAGTCAATCAGTGTTAAAAATGTAACTATACTTCAATAACAATATCCTATACAGGATATGATTCAATTATATATATTTTTATGTGTGTGTGTGTGTGTGTGTGTGTATATATATATATATATGTTGTTTGTCCATCACAAGTGATGATGACCATTTGTTACATCCACTTTTGAAAATTCAATTTTAGTTATGTCCTTGATTATGAGTTTGTAGATGGCTAATGAGCCCTATTCGAGCTGTAAATGTCCTTGGACAGTTTGGACATGGAATAACGACTGTAGACGGATCTTGGTCTATCCGTGACTTCCTAGCTGCTCTCCGCTATTGAGCTACTGCATTTCTCTTCTTTTCACAAGTCGATGCGCTCTTTTTTATTTTAGAGCGCAATGTAGATCTATTTTGTGCAAGTTCTTCCCATGTATCGTGGTCTATGTCAAAAGCTTTCAGTGAGTTCTTTAACGAGTCCTTGTAGCACTTCCTTTGGCCACCTTGAGATCGTATACCCTTCTCTAGCTAAGATATACACTTACAGTCTTGCAATAGCTTACATAGTCCAGTAGCAAGCTGAGAAAATGAAATATTTGAATAAGGTTTGTGTTCAATGTTTTAGAAGGTTTATAACAGGCAATGTCAGCAAGCATGAATGAATCATCATCAGATGCTTTTAACCAACAGAGTCTTATATTGATCTACTGTCCTGGACAAAAAGGGGAGAAAAGCAGGCTTATTTCCTTCACAATCATCCTTAATCTGTCATAAGGTAAATAAAGAACACATTCTTTTTCATACAATCTTACACCTCAACCTTAATAAGTTCAAAGAAAACATTGGTTACTGACATTGGTACAGTACAAGTAGACTCCACCACACAGTCAAGTTATTTCCCCTGTTTATGTTTGTAAATTTCATGTTCATCATTTAATAATTTAAATATTAATTTATTTTATGGTTTGGGTTAAGATAGCTGCGTTTTACATGACTAACCCCAACCCTAAATAAATAAATATTTCAATTTCTGCTAGATAATGTTGAAATAGGAACCGTGCCTCATCACATAATCAAACCACACAAATTTACAGAATTTCACTGTGTACAGATGTTCTTGTTGACCTGCATGAGCATTTGTTCTGTTTTTCACATATACATTGTTTTTATGTTCTGTATAATTGAAGCACAACGCTCATCTGTAATATTTGTTTTCAAAATCCTGTATGACATACTATGGCCGATTATTGTGACCGCTTTATTCCTAGTGACCACTTATTGCATTAAGACATGCAATTAATAGCACTGTGTATTTATACAACAACAGACAACAGACAAGCAGAGATGATATATTCAACATAAAATCATATACAGAGCTAAACAATTTTGTATTTTTAAAAAAAGATCAAAGAGAGGAATGAAAATCCTTGGAAGCCACGCTCCAGAAAGGATAAACAATAATGATGATGATACTTATATTTTTCAATATATACAACTTTCCTACTACGTGAGTACTTCATGATAAATATAATCGATGGAAGTCATTTGCACCAAACCCAGCATTGCATTTTGGGCACTTGCGTTGTCTGGTATCATATCTGGTTCTCAGGCACTCTAAACAGAACACATGGAAACATTTGGTCAGCACTGCATCTTTCTTGTTGACTTTACATGAAGGGCACGTCAGTTGTTCCTGGGGAGAATAACGATAATAGATTATAAGCACGATTGATAATACAGAGAACAGACACAATGCATATGCAAATAAACTGATAAGTATTGTGCATTTTGAGTGTAACAATAATAACATCAGCAACAACAACAATAATAATAATATTAATAACAACAGAAGATCAACATTAATTAATAACAACAGCAGCAGTAACAATACTAACATTTATAACAACAGCAACAACAATAGTAACATTAATAACAACAGCATCAATAACAATATTAATAACAAAAACAGCAGTAACAATAACAGCAACAGTAGAATTAATAACAGCAATAACAACAACAGTACTAACATTAATATAAATAAGAACATAACAACAACAATTGTAACATTAATAACAACAGTAGCAGCAATAATAACAACAATTATAATAACATTAATAACAGCAATAACAACAACAGTACTAACATTAATATAAATAAGAACATAACAACAACAATTGTAACATTAATAACAACAGTAGCAGCAATAATAACAACAATTATAATAACATTAATAACAGCAGCAACGGGAGGGAGGGGGGGGGGAGTATTTGGTTATGGATGCATATTTAGTCCATGAAAGGAGGCATTCTAGCGCAGTAGTATCCCAGGATTACCACATCCTACCAGGAGCAGGAGCGCAGGCACACACTAATAGGCCAACTAGACCATGATTCTTCAGATATGTTTACCCTTCCACAGAGATGGTACATCTAGCATTGCCGCCACTTAGGAGTCTACCACAAAAGGACAAATATTCAATGTCCGCTGACCTGCGTCTCAGAATCATTTGATAGTAATTAAAAGTAGGAAATTGAGACAAGACGTGCTGTGACAATAGAGTTGTGCAGACTTTATCTTGACAACAGGTATGATGATCATACGTCATCAACAATCTGAAAGAAGAAGCTGATGAAGTTCTATCTTCAGTTTCTTCTTCTTCTTCGTTCATTCTCAAACTCCTGCTGGATCTCCCTTGTAGAAAGACCATTGTCCTACTAGATTTCTAGCAAGATGTAGTCCAGAGAATGGAAATGCATTGTGTCGCTGTTTTATTTGCGCAAATGGCCCGACACATCCATCTTCGGTGGGCTATCTTCAGTTTGATGTTATTGATTATGAATTTACATATTGCATTTCAGGCAAATCCATATTGTTTGTCAAGTTTCTGGACCAGGAATTTTACTGGCAAAGATCTTGTTTGACTTTTCTGTTGGCTGTCTATCAACAGACTGGAGTAGCTATTTATGTAAAGATCTCTGTTGGCTGTCTTTCAACAGATTCGAATAGCAATTTATGTAAAGATCTTGTTTGACATCTGTGGGCTGAATCAACAGACTGGGATAGATATTTATGTTAATATCTTGTTTGATTTCTCAGTTGGCTGTCTATCAACAGACTGAAGTAGCTATTTATGTAAAGATCAACATAATAATCAACAGCGATGAAATCTGCTCAAGTCAAATGCTTGGACTGCTGAAAAGTAATCAACTCTTTCAGTTTCAGAATGATTTCAAGATTGCTAGAGAGTCACAACCTCAATGTCCTCTCCAGAGTTAGTCCTCATGACACTGCAACCTGCAGACATTTTCTGAGCCAAGGAGCCCTCTGGAATTTAAAGAAAACTCTGGAAAGTCTTCCCATCAGATAATATGCATAGAGAAACACAGAAGTATAAGACAGAATTCACTAAGTAACAAACTACATCAGAATGCATTACAAACATCTCCAGTGTGAGTATACCAGACAACTGTGTCATGTAGCATCTTATAGAACTTTCAACATGGCCAGATAAATAATGGAACACATTATATGGAACAAAACAACAGCTCACAAACACATGCATATATCACACAATGGCATTGGGTCAAAGGGCATGAGTCCATGAACTGCTGGATCAGCAACCAACCAACCACAGAACTTTCAACGTACATGAAGACCAACCTTATATTCTTTAATCTCTTCTAATAACACCTCATCTGCAGCTCCTGCCATTTCTATCTTCTTGCTCCTCTCCAGTTTACGATTAAGTTTGGCAACTTCCTCCTGAATAAATCACAAAAACAAGTCAGAACATAGATACTTTCTTATTACTGTATAACAATTCCATCCTAACCCTACAACTTGTGCTTACCATTCTGTATATGTTTTTGGGTTGTTGTTTTTTTTATTCAACTTACAATTCTGGCTGTGTTTTATGGGTAAAAATGTTGACTTTGTAAATGTAAAGGAAATTTTCGATCAGTTTCAGGTACAATTGTTCATCTGCACCAAGATGGCACTTGCAGGACACTCTAGGCACCTTTAACAAAAGTATTGATGGGTTGCAGGACAATGCTACATTTATTATAATTTCTATCACATTTTTAAGGTTCTCATTTGAAGCACTCTCGTATTATCATTTATTACTACCGGGGCTTACTAATATAAAGAACTGCATTGAATAAATTGAGGCTCTAAACAAAACCAATAATTATAACACTGCAAATAGACAGGTAAAATGATTGATTTGTTCACTAATTGTTTAGAACTGACACAGGAAACAATGACTTATACATATTAAGAGTATCTACGCCTTTTTAACTTCAGATGGTAAATGCAAGACCGAAATTATAAGCAGAATAGGACAAGCAAAAGCAGCATTCCATAAAATGAAAAATATCCTGTGCAACAAGTCCATATCGATGGATACTAGAAAACATATCCTCAAATGCTATACTGAACCAGTACTACTCTATGGAAGTGAAGCATGGACAATAAATATGACATCACAAAAATCATTGGAGGCAGCGGAAATGTGGTTTATTCGAAAAATGTTACGCATTCCTTGGACAACAAAGATTACTAATGAATAATGTCTTAAAAGGATGAATGTGAAAAGATGCATTATAGATAATATAAGAAAGAGACAGTCAAAATTTATTGGGCACATAGTGAGAAGAGGAGGCATTGAGAATATAGTGACAACAAGAAAGATACAAGGAAAAAGATCAAGGAGAAGACCTAGAGAAAAGATATTGGACAGTTCGACACCAACAGCAATGATGATATATATGAGAGATTTATGTACAAAAAGAGATATGATCGCCTACACCATTCGGCACGGCACTTGATGATGATGCCTTTTTATGTGTACATGTTTATTTATGCCACAAAGCAAGGCCCAACACTTTGCACTATGGAAACCTAGAAAAACATGTGCACACATTTTAAAAGTCGTGTTTAATTTTAGGGTCAATTTTATTTAAATTTTCAAAAAGAAAACAAGCATCCAAACATTAACACAGTTTTTACCTGCATCCTTTTGTATTTAAATACTTCTTGTTCGAGAGATGCAGTCTTCTCTGCAACTGCCACCTGTGCTTCCTTTAGCTGTGCCTGGTACTTGTCTAGATGGAGTTTCAGATCAGCCGCTGTCTGAGAGCTTTCAACTGCTTTCCTTTTGTGCATTTCCATGGCCTGTTGCGTCAATCTGAAAACACGTGAAAGTTCTACAAAATGTCAGTTAATGATCTTCCTCTGCTTCTTCTCACCAGTTACACCTTAGAAGTAACAAAAACACTCCATTTCTCTCTTATTTTTCTAACCAGTTACACCTTAGAAGTAACAAAAACACTCCATTTCTCTCTTATTTTCTAACCAGTTACATCCTACAAATAACAAAAACACTCCATTTCACTTACTGTTCTAACCAGTTACATCTTAGAAGTAACAAAAGTACTCATTTCTCTCTTATTTTTCTAACCAGTTACACCCTAGAAGTAACAAATGCACTCTATTTCTCTCTCTTCTTTTTCTAACATGTTACACCTTAGAAGTTTAGTTAGCAAACAAAAGCACTCCATTTCTTTCAAATCATCCCAATAACTTCAGATAGTTACCTTTCTGTGGATCTCCCCTCAAGATGGATCAGTGATCTCCCTAATTGTCACTTTTTTCATGGCTCCCAGCAAAACACTGTGACAACTGGGAGATAGTCTACGCTGGGAACCATTGTTCTAAACCAGTCTTTCTTTCTTTTGTTCACTACTTTATGTCTACACTGTCAGACAAGTCTTATAGAGGAACTCCACTGTTGTCTGAAGCTCTTCTTTGGTTCTATATATCTTTGCTTGCAGGGCTGCGCCATTGGGCCAGTGTGTCATGTGACGTATTCCTTCCAGAAAGTTGTCTTCCCAATGAACTCTCTGAACCTCTGTCTTGGGCGATGTGGCTTGCATTTTCTAGCGATATATTCATTTTATCTTTAATGTCATCAGTCCATCGTCTTCTTGGTCTGCCCTTTCTCCTCTTCCGCCAAAATGGCCAACTAGAACGAATGTATTCTCGTTATGGTGCTCGATTAACGGTTGTTCCTTCCTGAAAGTAATGGCAACCTACGGGAATATTGTACCTAGAAATTGGGCCAGTAGTCTCTCATAGTTGTTCATACTGGGAACAATTCTGCAGAATATGCTCAGAGGTCTCTTCCACAAGTGCATAGTGGTGTGGCACACAGTCGCATCCTATTCATGTGTTTATTCATCTGTTATGTCCTGTCAGGTTCTAAACCAGAAATTCTCAACAAATATATTTTTCCCTTGACTTCCTTTTGTGACAATTTTTCCTGTGCCACCAGCCTAAAAAACAATTTGTGGGGTAGTTTATACAGGGCTTGTCACTATATCTCCCTCTGAATATAACAAGAACACTTAACGAGAAATCATACCCTTGTTCTTTCTCCACAATCGACAGATTGTTCTGCAGTACTCTCTCTTTTTCTTCCAGACTTCGAACTACCATGTTCTGAGCTTCAACTTGTGACTGTAGTGTCACCACTTGTTCTGAAAGAACATCCTTCTCTTCTCTCAAGAGTTTCTGAATCTGATTGGACTTGATTCGCTGTGAAGAAATTCAATTCTGGTACATAAATAACTGTGGTACAAAAATATAACACTTGACAGAATCCATAACCACTCGCTTAAAGTACCCCCATAAAAGTGGAAAGAAGTTTAAACACTCAGCCCCCCTCCCCCCCACCAGTTAAATAGAACAAAACTGAAACTCTACATGGAATACACAAAATAATCAAACAAAAAAGTAAACACCCTCCACTTCAGGTACAATTTATGTTTGTGATTGTTAAGTGATGATAATAATAGCAACTGTGGTTGTTGAGTGATATGGTAAAATAGTTTTGTTCTTTCATTGAAGTACTTTGTTGAGTGATATGGTAAAATAGTTTTGTTCTTTCCTAGAAGCACTTTGTTGAGTGATATGGTAAAATAGTTTTGTTCTTTCCTAGAAGTACTTTGTTGAATTTTATGGTAAAATAGTTTTGTTCTTTCCTAGAAGTACTTTGTTGAATTTTATGGTAAAATAGTTTTGTTCTTTCATTGAAGTACTTTGTTGAGTGATATGGTAAAGTAGTTTTGTTCTTTCATTGAAGTACTTTGTTGAGTGATATGGTAAAATAGTTTTGTTCTTTCCTAGAAGTACTTTGTTGAGTGATATGGTAAAATAGTTTTGTTCTTTCATTGAAGTACTTTGTTGAGTGATATGGTAAAGTAGTTTTGTTCTTTCCTAGAAGTACTTTGTTGAGTGATATGGTAAAGTAGTTTTGTTCTTTCCTAGAAGTACTTTGTTGAGTGATATGGTAAAATAGTTTTGTTCTTTCCTAGAAGTACTTTGTTGAGTGATATGGTAAAATAGTTTTGTTCTTTCCTAGAAGTACTTTGTTGAGTGATATGGTAAAATAGTTTTGTTCTTTCCTAGAAGCACTTTGTTGAGTGATATGGTAAAATAGTTTTGTTCTTTCCTAGAAGTACTTTGTTGAATTTTATGGTAAAATAGTTTTGTTCTTTCCTAGAAGTACTTTGTTGAGTGATATGGTAAAATAGTTTTGTTCTTTCCTAGAAGTACTTTGTTGAGTGATATGGTAAAATAGTTTTGTTCTTTCCTAGAAGTACTTTGTTGATTGATATAGTAAAATAGTTTTGTTCTTTCATTGAAGTACTTTGTTGAGTGATATGGTAAAGTAGTTTTGTTCTTTCCTAGAAGTACTTTGTTGATTGATATAGTAAAATAGTTTTGTTCTTTCATTGAAGTACTTTGTTGAGTGATATGGTAAAATAGTTTTGTTCTTTCATTGAAGTACTTTGTTGAATGATATGGTAAAATAGTTTTGTTCTTTCATTGAAGTACTTTGTTGAGTGATATGGTAAAATAGTTTTGTTCTTTCCTAGAAGTACTTTGAAAATTCTAGATTACAAGTTGCAAGTATGAATGGAAATATGCACATTAAATTTTGACCAACAGTAAAGGACCTCCCAAGTGATTTATCTCTAGTGCATGTTGAGCTGTCCATATTTTTTTATTTTTATGCATGATTGTAGCAATTTGGTGCCCATATGGGATTTCTTCTTCTTTTTCTTTGGCATTCATTCTCAAACTTCCACTGGGTCACTTGCAGCAGGATAATGGTCTATTTCCTGATACATCCATCTTCGGTGGTGGGTGGGAATTAAATGCATATCAAGTCTGATGTAATCTGCTCTCAGCTGAAATATTGTGCTTTGCTCTATGTGTCAGTTTGTTGGTGTCACAGTTTTTATTTGCATTGATCAGTTCTCTGGATCATAAAGTCTACAAATTATTTTATACTTCTTTGACTGCCTGAAAGCTGATTACCATCATCATCAGGTGCCATCCCCCACATCGAAGTTTGGCTGTAATGGACCACTAACATCCTTTGACTCTTGCTTTGGCAGTGCATTCTAAAAAATCTGTCTACCTCATCACAGCCACCCCCTCACCTCTACCTGTATGATTTTTTTCTTTTAATACTTGTTTTTTTCGGGGGGGGGAGGGGGAGGTAAAGAGATATTAATTTGCTCCCGTACAATGTTAGCAGATAACCAAGACCCTAAAAGCACCTCCTTGTGGTGCAACCTAGAAACAGTTTGCTTATAAGCTCATGCAAAGAAATTTGACTAACGCTTTATGAATCATGTCCGGGTAGTTCAGACTGGGGTAGAATAAGAACTGCACAATACAAACAATATCTCTGAAAAGAACCCCCCCCCACACACACATACACAGCCAAAACAATGTCACAGCACAGTGTCAGACAATGACTAGCCTGGATTGTCAAGTTGTCATGTCCGAGAGCTCACGAAGGCAAAAACAGTGAGCCAGTCTGTGGAGAATAGAAAAGCACATCATTTAAGCACATTTGAAGGTAGCAGTGTTTGATGACAGCGTCATGTACAAGAACTACGCATGCGTGAGTTTTCAATGATCCCACACCCTTGAAATTGGTGTGGGCAGAGCCGTCTGGGATTGGGATGGGGGTACATAGGGAGGTAACTATGTGAATTATATATAGTGGGTATAGATAGATAGAGAGAGAGAGAGAGAGAGAGAGAGAGAGAGAGAGAGAGAGAGAGAATTCTAGAATTAATTACAAGCTGAGACAAACCTCTGACATGAGTTTAAAATTTGCATCATCCTTCTCTCTCAGTTGCTGTAACAGTCTGGTATTCTGATCCTGCATATCCTCAAATGCTTGTCCTGTCACATCCAGATCACTCAGTAGACCTTCTTCTCTCTGAATGATGATAGAAATGGTAGTTGTGTCAGAAAATCCTTCACAGAATAAAATTATGCTTCAATGATAAGCAAAATCTCATGCATGTCCACTGATGTAAAATTCAATGAGCCTTCAATGAAATTAATATCTTCTGTTTTTTTAATAAAATAATCATTACATAAATGATAAAATAAAGCTTCAATCACACTGAGTAGGAGTCTTCAATCATACCCAATGAGAAGTGTTAATTCTCAATCAATCATGTGAAGCCTCAATCATGGAGTGAGCCTCAATTCCATCTAGTGTGAAAACTTAATAATATGAAATGTACATCTCAATCTTACAATGAAGTTTCAATCTTACCTAGTGTGAACCTCAATCATACTCAAGACTAAAGATACAAGAAGTCACACTCATTTTCTTGTCTGACTGTTCAGGTGTTTGATGTTCAGGTGTTTGATGTTCAGGTGTTTGATGTTCAGGTGTTTGATGTTCAGGTGTTTGATGTTCAGGTGTTTGATGTTCAGGTGTTTCTTCTTCTTCAGCATTCATTCTCAAACTCCCGTTGGATCTCTCTTGTAGCAGGACCATGGTCCTATTAGATTTCCAGCAGGGTGTAGTCCAGAGAATGGAAATGCGTTGTGTCACCGTTTTATTTGCGCCAATGGCCCGACACATCCGTCTTCGGTGGACTTCAGGTGTTTGATGTTCAGGTGTTTGATGGTGTTTGATAGAATATGTGAACAGGAAATAGGTATAAGTTTTACTGAAAATTCAAACAACCAACTTATTAATTAAAAGGACTTCATCAGGCTACATGCAAGTCTTTTATCTTTGGGCAAGAATACTGAGACAAAACACAACAACAATGAGACTCTACCTGTTTTTGATTGGCTAAATTTTTTTGAAGCTCAATAACTGTTTCTTCCATCTTCTTTATCTTTCGCATGGCATCATCATCTGCTAATTTTCTTCTATCTCTGCGCTCAGCTTCCTGCATTCGTTTGATGTGGGTCTTCAACTCTTCAACTTCCTGGCGTGCCTTCTTCTCCGCAGACATCAACTGTGAAGTCATATGAATATTTAGATATTGTAGAATAATTTAGAAAAACTAAAACTATATGCATTATGAACAAGCCTTACTTCTTTTGCATTCAATCTCAAACTCCTGCTAGATAGTAGGATGTAGTCCAGAGAAAGGAATGTGCTGTGTTATGGTTCGCTATGGTTTACAGCTAAGCTATGATATCTGTGCTGTTCTGCCTAACACATCCGGTCCACCAAGCCATTTTACTGCCCCTCCAAGCTGAATTATATCACTGGCCCGCTATCTGGCCCACCACGCCATTTTTCTGCCCTTCCAAGCTGATTTATATAATCACTGGCCCACCAAGCCATTTTGCTGCCCCTCCAAGCTGATTTATATAATCACTGACCCACCAAGCCATTTTTCTGCCCCTCCAAGCTGATTTATATAATCACTGGCCCCCCTATCTGACCCACCAAGCTATTTTGCTGCCCCTCCAAGCTGATTTATATAATCACTGGCCCCCTATCATCAAGCCATATTACTGCCCCTCCAAGCAAATTTATATTCTTCTTCGTCATACACCTTGCAGCAGGCCCTTCGAAAGCATTCTGCTGACCATCCTGAAAAAGATATAAGAGGGTGATCTGCATGAGGGTGATCTGCATTAGGGTGATCTGCATTGTGTCATGTTTGACAGTAAGATGCGTTATCTGTGCCTTTTGACCTGACACATCCGTCTTCAGCCAGCATTTTTTGGGGCCGGGTAGGCATTTCCATATCTTCGATCCCCAGTACTTGGCCAGGCTACAGCAGGGTTGCTGCACTCCTGTTTCCAGGCCCACTGCGTGGAAGTGTACTGAGGGTCTTTGTCAGCTGTGGTTCACTTACCCTGATGCTCGACCAGCTATGGAGCACCGGCCTGTGCACTCTGGTGTGCATGTCATCTCTGTGCCCTAATTTATATAATTACTGGCCCCCTTCCGGCCCACCAAGCCATTTTACTGCCCCATTTTACATAATCACTGCCCCCCCCCAAATTTTAAAAAGATAGATACTGTGGGCAATTTACAAGAGACGGAACCGGAAGGACAAATCCAAAAACTCTCCTACTCGGGACCCTCTGTACTCTTGCAGACACTGCAATAGAACTACCCTGGCATGAATCGAAATATCGGGTATCTACGAATTCACTAACCCAAAGCAAATTAGACGATCGCAAATGTTTTATTTTCTACTTGTTCACCACATTTTTTATTGTTTTTCATGCCACATTTTTTATTGTTTTTCATGCCATCTCATCTTCACTTGCGAAGTAAGGAACACCATCATCATCATCATCATTATGGCATGGAGCTACGGTAACAACAGAAATAAAATACAACACTAAGGAAACACAGAACTGTGGATCTCCATAATCATGAATGCCACGTGGTCCACAGTGAAGAAGACTGTAACAAAATTAACAAAAACATACCTGTATTTTGTCCCGCTGTTCTTTTGGTGCTACTTTATATGTATCTAACAAAAGTTTTAACTCTCTCACATTATCCTGTGATTTCCTGCATTAAAAAAATTGAGTTCAAATTTCTTACAACACAATTAATTTTTTTTAATGAATTAATAAACAACTCAAAACAACATAATCACATTTATTTGGAACAAGATGAAAAGCAAAGAAATAACCAGCTTAATGAATTACTTTTCACCGACGACATGAGCTTTATTTATGAAGATGAAGAATAACTTAACAACAACATATCAATTTGATAACTTGCAACGAGTACAACGTGAAAATCAACATATAAAAGCCTCAATGATAAACAAGACCTCATGCATGTCTAATGATGTAAAATTGCAATGATCCTTCAATGAAATTAATGAATATCTTCTGTTTTTTTAAAATAAGATACAGATAAAATAAAGAATCAACCACAATCAATGAGTCTTCAATCATACCCAGTGTGATGTTTCAATCACGGTGAGCCTCAATTCCATCTAGTAGAAAAACTTAATAATATGAAGTGTACACCTCAATCTTTACATGATGATGGTGATCACAGTTTTAGTAACCTAACCATACTAAATTACTATACCAGGAAGGCTTTTAAATAAATAGGTGTATGACCTTCGAGTGGGGAAAATAGCAGAAACTTTGGAAATCTATGAGAGACATGGGTCTCCTCTACA
This sequence comes from Meghimatium bilineatum, assembly GCA_034231615.1. Taxonomy (NCBI): domain Eukaryota; kingdom Metazoa; phylum Mollusca; class Gastropoda; order Stylommatophora; family Philomycidae; genus Meghimatium; species Meghimatium bilineatum. Next base: position 6,841,018 of record CM067309.1, on the reverse strand, counting down.
CTTAATTCATCTCATTACAATGTTGTACCAAGACCAACAACCAGCCGTTAGAGTAGATGGTGAAACATCTGATTTGGTCAGTCTAGAAAATGTAGCCCTTCAGGGACGGGATATGTCCTATTACCATAGGTCAGTCTAGAAAATGTAACACTTCAGGGCCGGGATATGTCCTATTACCATAGGTCAGTCTAGAAAATGTAACCCTTCAGGGCCGGGATATGTCCTATTACCATAGGTCAGTCTAGAAAATGTAACCCTTCAGGGCCGGGATATGTCCTATTACCATAGGTCAGTCTAGAAAATGTAACCCTTCAGGGCCGGGATATGTCCTATTACCATAGGTCAGTCTAGAAAATATAACCCTTCAGGGCCGGGATCTGTCCTATTACAATATCCCTTCAATGTTTATGCAGAGAACATCATGAAGAATTTTTGTAATGACCAGCAGATAAACAACTTTGTCCCACTTAATATTGGAGGTCACGGGACACCAGAAATAAGATATGCAAATAATACAACACTGCTGTCCCATGGCAAAAAAGGTGTTGAACACCTCATAAATCTCATCAAAGAACAGTGGAAACAAAAATCTATTTCTGAATGAAAATAAGACCAAGATTATAACAAGTGACACAACCACTAACAAGTTATTAACTTCGATCTTCTTTTTCTTCAGTGTTCATTCTCAAACTCCCACTGGATCTCTTTTGTCGTAGGACCATGGTCCTACTAGATTTCCAGCAGGATGTAGTCCAGAGAATGGAAATGCATTGTGTCGCTGTTTTATTTGCGCCAATCATCCGACACATCCGTCTTCGGCGGTAACCTCGATCAATATCAGAGAACTAAAGCAAGTTACCAGTTTCGAATATCTGGGTTCACTTTAAGTAGCAATGGGAATTGTTATGAAGAGGTCAGACAACGGTTGGCCATTGCATCAAATAAACTGATACAAATGAAAAACATGGCAGGGCTGCAACAAAATAACAAAACTAACTTTCATTAGTCTGCATATTCCCAGTTGCAATATACAGATGTGAATCTTGGACAATTGAAAATAAAGGGAGAAACAAAAATTGCAACATTTGAAACAAAGTTTTACAGAAGAATCCTCAAGAATACCAAGAACTAAAAAGATCACCTTTAGTGACAAACCTGAGAGAATTTAAAGTAAACAAAAACTTAATTATTCTGAAAACTACAGGGAAATAAAAAAAAGAGGAAGATCAAGAAATACTTGGAGGAAAGAATTAGATGCACAACAGCTTGATAGAACATGAACAGAGCTGGAATAAGATCCTGAAAGAAAGGACAAGATGGAAGAGGTTTGTTGAGGATATATGCTTCGCTGGGAGCTAAAAGGTGTATAGATATAAGTACATCTTACTTTAATTGATTCCTTAATTCTTTTATGAGCTCATTCTCTCCCTTGCCATATTTGAAGTCACGATAATCTCCATCTTCATCATCCTCTCCTTTGATTGGTGTTGTTGGTATATCTGACTCCTCCTTTTTAGTTATCTGCATGGATGACCCCCCTTGTGTAGAACCTGAAATGAAAAAGTCTTAACACTTTGTCAACGGAATTTCATGATCATCCAATTTAGTATATATCCTTGGTGAACAATGTCCACACTTGTCAAATTCTTTATGATGCAGAGCTAACACAACAGTAATGATAGTAGTGTTAAATAAACAGTCCAACAAGGAAACAATGAAATTGATTTTATTATGGCCAGGACAGAAACATCATTCATGAATCAAAGCATGCAACCCAAACTGGCAACATTCATCTATGATCTGGCCAAATTTCAATGTATGCCAGTTAGTAGATGATAAGCAACCTGCATTTTGTTTGACAAGTGAGAGGTGCATTGTTACTTATGCAGTAAGGAGCAAAGAACAAACATTAAATTATGTTTTAAAATTGGAAATGTGGCTACTGAGACATTTGAATTGATAGACCAGTTTATGGGGATTGATGTTTATCTCCTGCAGATATTCAGGTGGTATTCAAGATTCAATACAGGTATGGAAAGATTACAGATTAAGCTAGGCCGAGGCATTACATTTGTATTGTTACATCTGTATGTACATCTGTATCACTGTTCATTTGTGTGAATTGTGGATAAGTATATCTGCACCATCCTTGATCTGTCAGAATTATGAATAAATAGATCTGTATAACCTTTAATGTGTCAGAATTATGGGTAAGTGAATCTGTATCACCTTTCATGTCAGAATTATGGGTCAGTGAATCTATATTACCCTTTATCTATCAGAATTATGGGTCAGTGAATCTATATTACCATTTATCTATCAGAATTATGGGTCAGTGAATCTATATTACCCTTTATCTATCAGAATTATGGGTCAGTGAATCTATATTACCCTTTATCTATCAGAATTATGGGTCAGTGAATCTATATTACCTTTCATCTGTCAGAATTACTGGTGTGTGAATGTATCACCCTTTATCTGTCAGAATTACTGGTGTGTGAGTGTATCACCCTTCATCTGTCAGAATTAATTATGGATTGGATAAGTAGTGGATCTGTATCACCCTTCATTCATCAGATATGATAGCTTTGGTTGCCACAGTGGCTTACTTGCTGCGATATCTGCGCCTTTCTGCCTGACACATCTGGCTGCAGCAAGAGAGATTCATTATAGTCAACCTCCTCAGACAGTGATAATGCAAAAGTACTCAAGCAATAAGGGCAGCTAAAGAAAACCTGTGGTGCCTGAGACAAGATCTGCAATGTAGTTATCAATCTGCTAAAAAAATGAAATGCTGGATTGATGGCTATATCCTGAATAGGATACACTACCAATTTTAATTTATCACAGCATCCAGTTATACCCATAAATGCACAGCTACCTCTACAGTGGTTTGAATCAGAAACAGCTTGACTAGTGTCGCATTCACCATGTACTCTATGGCAATAGAGAAATACTTTAACCATACCAGAGGATGAGACCAGTTGTCTATGGTCGACAGGTAAATCACAGTCACAACACCAACATAGCTCTCTAAGACGTGATCTGCATTACATGATTACTCACCTGGTTCTGTTTTAATAGGAGAAGACAGAGATTCCTCTTTGACTTGTACAATATTTTCTTTACTGTCTCCTGATGGAGTTGATCCTGTAGTTGCTGGTGATGTTGTTGAAGATGAAGCGGTTGTTGATAATGCAGTGTTGGATGCTGCAGACAATGATGCTGGTGGGTTTGGTGCTGCAATCTCTTGCTTTAACTGAAAACAACATAATCAGGTCCCAATCAAATATATGTTATAGTAACAGTATGTGCCCAACACTGTCAGAGGCGGTATTCCATCTGTGTGTCCAACACTGTGACAGGTAGTATCTCACTTGCTAGTATATCACAAGGAACACTTTTTGTAACACTAACTAGAAGAATATCATCAATTCCACAATTTCAAGTTTTTAGTCCATCAATGCTTCTTCAAAACTTCTGAAAATTGAATATTAGTCTTCTTCTTCTTCTGCGTTCATTCTCAGATTCCTGCAGATTAGCAGGATGTAGTCAGAAGAACGGAATGCGCTGTGTCATGGTTTACAGCACTGCTGTGATATCTGCACCTTTCAGCCTGGCATCTCTGACTTCAGCAGGGCGTTGGGTCACTTTCACCCTATATGGGATGGGACAGCCAACTTCACCCCATAACCTCCATAGTCTCCTCTTATGACATGCATGAAAGGGAAACAGTGTAGCTTTTCTTGCCTCCCTCTCAGGCACCAGCAACACACAGGTGTGAAAATTAGTAATATGTACTCACTGCGCAAAACTGAAATCCAACAGGTAAAGCTAGGAACAGGGTAATGAAGTTTTACTAATCACCAGAAACACACATAATAACACAGACAAATTGATGTTTCTACAAAAAGGCCTTCATCAAATACACAACAAAAAACGACGAGCAGGAATGACACTCTTAATGTTCAAATGACAAAGAAAAATGTGGGAAATATTATGATATAAAAATGTGGGTTATATAATATTATATAATATGTTTGCGAATAAAACCCACTTGTACCTTCCTAATCATACTCATAATCACTCAAGATGTAGACCTGTGTTACCTTTTGTGTGCCTACCAACTCAAACGCCCTGGTCACCACCATAATCTCATTGGTCATGCTACTTCTAGTCACAACAAAGGCCTCACTCTCCTCCCTGATTATTTTACCTGCTCACTGAGCTGTGAAGGCCCAAGTACTGTAAACATGTCTAACCACAAATCCATCAGTGTATATAATCACATCCCCCTCTTTGGCATTCTCACTAACCAAAGCCTGCACAATGGAACAGTGTGGATTGAGGCCTTGAGAAAGGCGATGTTCAGAGTAGTTACATTTATTTTCGTGCTGGGACATGTGAGTGTTAGAGGTAATGAAAGAGCAGATCAACTGGTATTATGCATGATTGTGTCACAGGACGATGGGGCAATGGATCGTGCACGTTTTGAGCTCCATAAGAGATACAGCACACGAGAGTGAGACTAGAGTGGATGATAATTCCTTTTCGATGGCCAGGATTAAAGAACAGGGTTTGAAATGTGGTGTTGCTAGAAGTGAATTTTTTGGAGGGCCAGAAGGATGATGGTCAACCAGCAGAGGACCAATACTGTCAGCAGAAGTGTAATGGCGGATACACTCAGGGAGAGATCGGATCAACTATGGACGTGTCCAGTTTACAGTGATGATGATTTGACGACTAACTAACTATATAATATGCTTTGAGTATTAGTAACCTTTATATCCCCATATGTTACTGGGCCCAAAATGGGAGGAACAAATAGTAAGACTTTGATCTGCCATGAAAGCAGTAAGTAGTGACTAAGAAGATTTTAGGGTGTAGTTGACTGTTCCACCCTATAGATCAAAGTAACCAGAAAGCTATAATAAAAATTGTGTCAGGCTGAAAGGCACATATATCACAGTCCAAACTTAATACAACCATGGCACAATGCCCCATTCTGCTCTCTGAACCACATCCAGCAGAGTTTGAAAACTAACATTGAAGAAGAAAAGTCATCATTATTGCCAATCATTCACAGTTCTCTGTACTTCTGCAAGAGACATCCTTGTCTAATCCTTGCTATGACATATCCATCTTTTCTTTTGTCAATCCTCATTTTTCTTCCCAGGCACTGTTTCCTGTAAGATGGTTGGTCAATCTTAAAACATGACATAACATCTAATTTTGCAATTTTTTACTGCAGTTAAGAATACTACTTTCTTCTTCTCCATATTTGTGCCTTTCAGCCTGACACATCAAACTTCAGCATGACTTCTAGGTCACTTTGGCCTTCCATGGCAGTCAACCCCCATCCACCCCCCCCCATAACCTCCAGTCACCTCTCACAACATGCATGGATGCATGGTAGTTAACAGTGCTCATATTCTTTGCTTCCCTTTTGGGCCCTAGATACATACAGGTGGTTAGGGATACACAATTGTTCAAATTGTACAAATCCTTCAGGGACCCAATATCCGTATTGTTACAAAGTCTGAAAAAAAGGTAATACTGATATGCCCGCAAGACTTTTATACTATATAATTCGCAACTACTTCAGAAGATAGGAGATACTGATCACGTATTTCCTAAGTATCAGCCTCTTGTAACTACAATAAGAAAACTATGGCTATCTAAATCTGTATTCGACAAGCAAGACCCATTTGTTCCGACATAAAGTATTGTCAAAGGCAGCAGATATAAATGGATATCTGCCATATGGATGTTGAAAGCAATGCAAAATTACCGCATTATTCTCCAAAGAAGAAAGTCTGACACACAGAAATATGTATACAGCATTTAACGTTAATATTGCAATGTGGAACGTGAGATAATGCAAGGCGGAGCTTAATCAATAATATAAGGAAATAATCTTCATTTTTTTGGCCATGTTATGAGACAGGGAGGTTTGGAGAACATACCGTTAAATTCTGAATATAAACCCATCCGATTGTAGGCCGATAACCTAACTATCCCTTCCCAAAAGTGGAGAAAGTCGAAAGTCCGACTATAGACCGACATCCCCAACTTAACAAAGCCGGCAATAATGAACTTCATCATCATAAGAAAGTACCGACATGCTAAATGGAAATTAACACAAACTTTTGCAACTCTAAGAAAATAGCATTCCTTTCATTTGCTTCACTCACGTAACTTGAATGAATCAAGGAATGAAACCCCGGTGGCTACTGTATTCTGGATCAATATATCCGAAAATAATGAATACCCAGTAGGCTGACTTCCCTATCCATGACTATAGACGGTTTATGAGGTGGCAAGACTTTGGGGAACAAAGTTTTTCCTGAATGAATTGTCTGTGTTGGGTGTCTGGACGTTATGACGCGGAACAGCGCTAGTGAATAGTAATTACTACGTAACTATTATGTCACTGGCTTCTGACAGTGACGTTTAAGTGGGAAATGATGAAAGGCAAGACAGCAAGATCACGTTTGTTTTTATAAGATACAGAAGAGTTTGAACTTTGTTCCTGGTTATGTTTACCATGTGGGGAGAATACTGTAATAAAATAAACATAACAGAGGATTGTGAAATTGATCTCTTCTTCCACTAAATGTACAGTGGTTGGGGGAGGGAATCAATTACGGTGCAATTTTACTACAAAATGCCTATGATGTGTTGTGATTTGGAACCCGTTTCAAATCTTCTATAAAGAAAGATTACATTTTAGTCACTTATCTGAATGGCATCACATAATGTGAGGGAAACGTGGATTGGTTTAGCCGATTGAAATGGGTAGGGCCAGTAGTCCATCTTCAGCCTCAGTGGGCTGGACTAATTAACAGAATATACAGAGTACCAGTATGTAACTACCGGTATTTGCCACCGAGTTCTCACAAAAATATTGCAGACAGTCATTCCCCGGCTTTGTTTTTAAAAGATACAGAATCAACAGTTTGAACTTAACAACGAGTTTGAACTTTGTGTGACCTGTATGTTTACCTTATACAGTAATATAAACACGAGGCACAGCTCAGACGAGTTTCACTATTTATTTCTCTCCGCCATCCCCCCAACACTGCCTAAGTAGCAAAGTTTTGGATGTCAGTTACATGTTTGTGCAAGACCGTTGAATGTAGAAAAAGACCTCTGTACAGAATTAATTAGGACTTCATTCTTTATGTTTCTGATTATTGTCTTGGTCCCTATTTATATACTTGGAGTCGCATGTTAAAAATTGGCAAGGCCGACCAGCACATGCACGGAAATACTCAAAATCTGCCTTTGATGTGTTTTTACATTTTCTGTACACTGGTCTTATAGCCTAGTAGACGGTCAGTAACTGTTGTAACATTTGCTTTACCCAAAATGAAAGTGTGTGACAGTGTTTAGACTACTGGTAGTCGGTGTTTCCCTACACAAACAAGACTGGGCCTTGATGATAAACATGTGTTACTGGTAGATCAGCTTAGGCTACCATATTTCGTTTTTTCACAGACCATTACCGTATTTTGGTCAATATATAAAAAACGGTAATACCCATTGCTAACAATAGCATTTCCGGGGAAATTAAGCTCAGTAAAAATGGCGGGCATGGCATGTCGGAAATAACGATATAGACCTAGTAAGTGAGTTTTATCAAGAAATATCGGGAGGTTTCGAAGGAAATATTGTATGATATATAGAAATTAATGTAATTAGAGGCTTAGCAGTATGGTAGTACGCTCTAGATTGTTGGAGAGCCCTAGTCATTTTATCCTGGCTTAATATATCGGGACATGTGAGTTGTCACTGGCATTTTTTTTAAAGTGTTTTTCTCCTTTTTTACTGTGATTTGGACGTAATTTTTTTTTAAAATTTGATGTTACTCAATTATAAGACGAAGAGTATGAAGCCATCTCTGTTTATTGTCCAAAAATTATCGGGTTATACACGGAATTTAACGGTAGTTACAAAAAGGTTAAGAATGATTGCAAGAAAGGCAGAGGGTGACAACATGAGAAAATATTGGACAGTTTAACAACCTGGCATGGCATTAATCAACAACGAACCTAATACATAGTACTAGTGATAGAGAGCTATGGAGATCCATGATCGCCTATGCCAGCTAGCACGGCATCTGATGATGATATGGCCCTGTCGTGGGGGTGGTGACCACTGTACAGTGTATTAAAGACATAAATATCTGACTCTGGCTGGAGAGTTAGGAAGAAGCTTCTTGTACTTCATGACAAGATTTTACAATCTTGTCAAACTATCAACAGATCAAAAAGACAATAGATAGATAGAGAGATAGATTAAACAATATTTGGGTGAAATATTGGCTTTTACCTTATGTATTTCAACCTGCGCTTCTCTCAGTCGTCTCTTATACCTTGCAGACTCCATCTTCAGTTGTTGGTTGTGGTTCTGCAAGCTCTGAATGAGATTACGCATCTCTCGATTGATGGTCACTGAAAAAAATTTCAATCAGTTTATTACTGTCCTTATAATTCTTGAAAAATATTCCTGCAAATCTATTACTCTTCATTCAGCAAAATGAACATTTGTAGCATTTAATTGCATATTTAAAAAATATATTTTAGACCTCACAGTACTAAAGAGTAAAATTTTGAGGTCAAATGAGCAACTGCCTTTATTGCTTAGAGAGAAAGACAGGCAGGCCGACAGACAGACAAACAAATACATAGACAGACACAAACAGAAAGAAAGATGTCCATATCAGAAATTTTTAGTGAAATTTCAGGCAAAATATGGCCAAAAAAAGACAAACTCCAAACATTTAATACATTTTAAAATTATCAAAATTTATTTTAAAAAAAACTAAAATATACATTTAATGGCCAGTGACATTTAAAAATGGTAAAATATGTGATAATTGGTGACAAAATGGCAAAATTCTGAAATCAGCCCAGAAGATTTCAATGCACTAAAACTGAAGGGTCCTCCCATAGAAAAAAAGACTAAAAAAATATATAAATTAATTATATAAATAATATATAAAAAATTATATATCAACTAAAGAAAACTAGGAAGAGAACTGCAAACTGAAAACAATGCTTTGGCTGGTGTACTCTTAAAGAATAATTATAATCTAAATGTCTCTGCAACAATTTGCTACTGCCATAGAAGATAAGTCCTGATTGATTTATTAGTATACGCTCCACAACAAAATGGGGAGAAAGTTAAATAGCCATCAGATTTTTATTTGTAAATTATACAAGTTCTTTTAACACCCTTGCATACAGTGACTTCTTTATGCTGAGAAATATATAACCTCTGATATTAAATTTTTCCCACTATATAATGCATCAAATATATCGAGAGACAACAAATATAATGATTTGAACATCTTGTGAGAAAGACACCCTACAAGATTATACCTAGATTATACACAAGATTATACAACTCCCTACAAGATTATATAATAGACAGATAAATTCAAGTAGAAGCATGAGGATAAATGAAACAATTCTTAAGGCTGATGGGAATTGAGCAAGGTCCGTTCTAGCAGCACCAAATCGCCTTGCAATTAAAGTAACAGGTTTTCTGTACTTGACCAACCACATCCCTAAAATATAGAATATCACAAACATAGAATACAAATACAGATGTTCTATGTGTGTGTTCATGAGTATACTTCAATATTTGTATGGGATGGTCGTTGTTGTTGTAATAGTTATTGTCTCCATTTGTCCATTCTCAGTGACTTGAGTACACAGGTTGAAAGTCTTGACAAGATCACATCTTTTTGGGGGGAATATGGCTGGTCAAGGATAGAAAACCTGTGTACTTGAATTGCAAGGCAATTCGATGCTGCTAGAGCAGACCTGGTTAAATTCCTGTTAGCCTTAAAAATGATAAAACAGGATCAGGTTACGGGCCAGAGAAAGACCAAGACAGACAACATGGATATGGTTGGTTGGTTGGTATCCCAATAAATTTCAAGCGACTTGCTATTAATTCTTATGTGCTACGGAGTGGTTTCTCAAAGCTTTCTTTCATACCCAAGAGACTTCAGCCGTCTACTCTGAGGGGGTATATAACACGAATCTATAAAAGACATAGTAAGATGTAGTTTGGAGAACGGACGTGTTGTGTTGTAAGTTGTTGTTCAACTGTGATATGTGATACATCGAACTAATACATCGCATTGAGGGTCACTTTGAACTTCTACATGCAATAGTCAACCCCAAACCCAGCTTAGTATTTTTTCATTTTAACATCATTTGACATGCATGTCGGGCGACAGTGTTACTATTCTCCGTTTACATTATGGAACCCAGCAACATACAAATGGTATTGCAATGTCTTATAGCTTACAGTTTTGATCATTGGCTGCCATGGCTTGTTCAAATTCAATTCTCAGCATGTCATATTCCTTCCTGGTCTGTGCCAGATTGTCCTCAACTTGAATCATTTCTGTTCTGAGTCGTTTCTGGCCCTCCAACTCATCGATCTGAAACCATAAGGGAACATTAAAACATGATAAAAATCTTAGATGGATCGTACATAATAAAAAGTATGCATTATCTTCTTCTTCTGCATCTGTTCTCAAACTCCTGCAGATTTATGAGGGTGTAGTCTGAAGAACAGAATGCATTGTGTCATGGTTTAGAGATTAGCTGTGATTTCTGCACCTCTCGACCTGACACATCCGACTTCAGAATATCTTCTTGGTCACTTTGACACTATATGGAATAGGACAGCCAACTTCACCACAAAGCCTCCTTAGTTGCCTCTTACAGTATACATGGCTGGTGTTGCTATTCTTTGCTCCACTTTAGGTCTCTAGCAACACACATGCAAAATTGTGTACCATCAAGCATGATAATGTATTTGGCAAAATCACGCATGAAATTTAGCAACCTCACAATTAAATACATGTGATATCACACATGACGAATAATTCAGTAGAAAATCAACACCTTGAATATGGTGACTCCAAGTACCTTTCTCATCATCAAGTGCCATCTCCGCAATGAAGGTTGGCTGCACCAGACCTCCAACATCCCGTCTCTTGTTTTGGTGGTGCACTCTGCTAGACTGTGACTTGTCCATCTTGTGATGTTACTCTCCCAATAGTATCTCTGCCTACCTCTTGCTCACTTCCCATCGACTTTATCCTCAAGTAAGGTCTTCAACAAGGTGTCACATCTTTTAATGAGTCCAAAATATTTTATTTGCTTGATATTTATTTCCTTTAATAATTCTTTCTTCATATTAAGTGTTGTTAGAACCACTTTTCTACAATTTAGTTAATGTTCTTTTGATTCAAACTGTATTACTTTTATTGCGCCATTATTTTTATTTTGTGTTTTCTTCTTCTTCAGCGTTCATTCTCAAACTCCCACTGGATTTCTCTTGTAGTAGGACAATGGTCCTACAAGATTTCCAGTTGAATGTAGTCCAGAGAATGGAAATGCGTTGTGTTGCCGTTTTATTTGCGCCAATGGCCCAACACATCCGTCTTCAGCGGATTATTTTGTGTTTGTATTAAATGTGATTCAAATATGGTCTACATCAACTTGACTTGATCTCATGTGCCCAACTATCAGTTCTTGGGGTCAAATTTTCCTGAATGTGTACTACAAGCCATATCTAGCACCTGCATATTTTTTTTATGATGCCATTTATAGCATCCTAATTACTTTGTGTAGAGTTCTTGATTAGATATTATTCATGGCCAAAAATAAATTGGATTTTCCACAAATATGTTGTTTTTTGTTTTTTTGTTTAGATTCATTCTCAAACTCCCGCTGGGTTTGTTTTTTTTGTTTGCGTTCATTCTCAAACTCCCGCTGGGTTGTTTTGTTGTTTGCGTTCATTCTCAAACTCCCGCTGGTTTGTTTTTTTGTTTGCTTTCATTCTCAAACTCCCGCTGGGTTTGTTTTTTTGTTTGCTTTCATTCTCAAACTCCCGCTGGGTTTGTTTTTTTGTTTGTGTTCATTCTCAAACTCCCGCTGGGTCTGTTTTGTTGTAGAACAGTTATCCTGCTAGATTTCCACAGGATGTAGTCCAGAGAATGGAAGTGTGTTGTGCCGCGGAATTAACTTGCGTCAATTGCCCGGCACATGTCTTAGGCATGATGTGTTTGATATTATGGAAATGTACTGCTATCTCAACATTTATTCTTCTTCTTCAGCGTTCATTCTCACATTCTCTATGGATCTCCCTTGTAGCAGTACCATTGTCTTACTAGATATTTCCAGCAGGATGTAGTTCAGAGAATGGAAGAGAGACTTATGGTGTGTGGTGACTTCAACAGCCACTCTCAGAGCTGGGGCTACGATCATATCGACAAGAGAGGTGAGGAACTTGAGAGCTGGCAGGATGAAAATAATCTCATCCTTATTAACCAGCCAGCAGACTCGCCAACCTTCTACTCAAGAGCATGGCACACCACCTCTACACCAGACCTGGCATTCCACTCACCAGGCTTGGAATGGAACATCACACGTGTTGTTGGAAAGCAGCTTGGAGGTAGTGACCACAGACCAGTATTTCTGGAAATCCACAATGAATTTACCAAGGACAGCAGCACGCTCACTAGGTGGAACTATAAAAGGGCAGACTGGAAAATGTACCAGCATTTAACCAGTGTTCTAGCTAAGGACATGAACTTGGACAAAGACATCAATAGAGCAGTGAGTGAATTTAATAGATGTATACTACATGCTGCTAGTAAAACCATACCCAGGAGGGCACGCAAAAACTACAAACCCTACTGGAATGATGAACTGGAAAAGCTGCAAAATGAGATGGAAACATCTAGACAGCAGGCTGAGAACAGACCTAGCCAAGAACATCACAACAAATATCAGCAAACAAAGGCTAAATTTCAAAGAGCCAAGTTACAAGCCAGACGGAGCAGCTGGAAAGAAAAAACAGAGTCGCTGAACCTAGAAAGAGATACTAGGAAATTATGGAAACTTGTAAAACAACTAAATGATGAAGGTACAGGGAGAAATACCAGGATCACACTTTATAAAGATAGAAACATTTTAACAGGTAAACATGCAGCTGATTACTTTGCAGATTCCTTTGCAGAAGACAATAACGTCAAAGTCAGCCCAGACAAACAACAGGAGGTTCAAGAGAACCAGCAAAACATTGGACAAGGTGAACCTATACCTGAAGTCATGGAGGCACCAATCACAATGAGAGAACTGGAGCATGCAATATCCAAATTGAAAATGAAAAAGTCCCCTGGAGCTGATGGAGTGTCCAATGAAATGATTAGAAACCTGGGAATTGCAGCAAGAGCAAAGCTACTGCAGATCTTTAACACAAGCTGGTCCACAGGTAATGTACCACAGGCGTGGAGAGAAGCAATAATGATACCACTCCTCAAATCAGGAAAAGATGGCAACACAGTCTCCAACTACAGGCCGATCAGCCTCACAAGCTGTCTATGTAAAACAATGGAACGCATTATCAATCTTAGGATGCAGTGGTACCTTGAAAGTGAAAACCTTCTGGTATCACAGCAAGCAGGTTTCAGACAGTGCTACTCTACTGAAGATCAGGCAACCTACCTCTCCCAAGAGATTGAGGATGCCTTCCAAGAAAAGAAACTGGTACTAGCAGCATGGATAGACCTCAGGAAAGCATTTGATAAGGTCTGGAAAGAAGGGCTCCTAAAGAAATTGCGAAATTGCAGGGTTAGCTCAAGAATGTACAAATGGGTAAAAGCATACCTGCATAATAGAAGAGCCAGGGTACAATTAGATGGTCGCAAGAGCAAGAAAGTTCTACTGCGTCATGGAGTCCCCCAGGGAGGAGTCCTGTCACCCACACTTTTCTTGGTTTACATCAATGACCTAGTTGCTGAACTACCACATGGGATCAAAGTGGCAATGTATGCTGACGACCTGGTGATCTGGTGCACGGAAGAACATGCAACAGTGGCCACTAAACAAATACAAAGAGCTATCGATGCCCTAACCTTATGGGCAAATAGATGGTGCGTCAGCATTAACAAAGATAAGTGCAGCACTACACTCTTTACCCTCTCACCAAAACAAAAAGCTGGTCATATCAAGATAGATGGAGAGCTCTTGAAAGAAGACAAACAACCCACATACCTCGGAGTTACTTTTGATGATAAGCTGACATGGAAGCAGCACATAAACAAAGCAACAACAAAAGCCAGGAGGAAGCTAGCTATCCTGAGAAAACTAAGTGGAACCACATGGGGAGCCAGTGGAAATATACTCAGTAAAGTTTACCAGCAAGGCATAAGACCACACCTGGAATATGGTTCAGCTGCGTGGTGTCCTGCATCAAACACCACATTACAAGATCTAGATCAAGTGCAAAACCAGGCACTTAGAATAATGTTGGGAGCAATGAAATCAACACCCATAGCAGAGATGCAGAAAATGGGAAGAATGCAAACACTTGGCGAACGCAGAGACACAAAAGTACTAATTCAAGCAGAAAAGTTTCAGTGTATGCCAAGTCATCCAATGAAGGAAAGATTCCAAAATCTAGCAATGGGGCGACTGAAAAGGAGCAGCTTTATCCATCAAGCTAAACGACTCCGTAGACAACTTACAGACCTACCTGAAGTTGACAGCCCCTTAAGGTCTGTACCAGAACAAACCCCGTGGAGTGAAAGCCATGGAATGCCAATATACATTCAGACCCATGTGAAAGGAATACTAAGCGAGGACGAACAGAACAGTGTGCAGCGAATGTCAGTCACCCTCAGTTTCCTGGATGAGGAATATCCACAAGATATATGGGTCAGAGTGTACACAGATGGGTCAGCACAGAATGCTGTGAGGAATGGAGGTGCAGGTGTATATATAGAATATCCACACAAGCCTAGAGATACAATCAGAACACCGACAGGAAAATTCTGCAATAATTATGATGCAGAAATCCAGGCAATTAGTGTGGCAGCTAAAAAACTGCTGAACTCCAACTCTGGCCTACAGCCTGTGGTATTCCTGACAGATGCAAGGTCAGTGCTTCAAGCTCTCCAGTCTGGAAAACTAACAGACTTAAAAAAACTACTTAGCGAATTGTCTTACCAGTATAGGGTAACCATGCAGTGGATACCCTCTCACTGTGGAATACCAGGAAATGAAAAAGCAGACAAACTGGCTAAGGAAGGTGCTGCCGAAGACCAACCAGATATACCAATCACCTATCATCAGAAAAAACAGATGATAAAGTCAATCAGAAAGCCACAAACACCAACACAAGATGACTATCACATTATGAACAGATCAGAACAAGTTATAATTCTACGTCTCAGAACAGGACACAACCGACTCCGCAGTCACATGTATACAAAGTTCAAGATTGGCAACACGGCCATGTGTACATGTGGACAGGCAGCACAGAGTGCCAAACATATACTTCAAGAGTGTTCTGAGCATGAAATGCTGAGGCAGACATATTGGCCAGAGGAAACAACACTGGAATCAAAGCTCTATGGGACACTGTATGAACTACAAAAGACAGTGAGTTTTATTAAGGAGACAGAATTACAGATATAGACATGTTTCAAGTGAACGAAAGAAGAAGAAGAAGAGAATGGAAATGTGCTGTGTTGCCGTTTTATTTGTGCCATTTGCCTGACACATCCTTCTTCGGCAGACAACATCATTTAAACCATCACCTCGTACATTTGTTCACAAATTCTTGTACATCTGCAGAATGTTGTCTGAAGAGCAGAATGTATTGTCATAACTTACAGTTTAGATGCACTATATGTGCCTTTTCACCAACATATCTGCATTCAGCATAGATTATGTGTTGCTCTGATCATTTATGGGATAAGACAGTAAACCACGTTCCTCTACAAAACTTTCTTAGTCGCCTCTTAAATTCTTATGGGAGATGTATGGCAGATAAAAATGCCACTATTATTTGCTCCACCTTCAAACCTCAGCAATAAACAAATGTGGTTACCATCTAAAAATGTACATAGAAATGAAGCATCACAACAACATATAGTGCTTGGGCCTTTACAGCTCAGTGCGCAGGTAAAACGATCAAGGAGGAAAATGGTGCCTTTGCGGTCACTACGAGTAGTATGACCATGGAGACTATGGTGGTGACCAAGGCATTTGAGTGGCTACACACACAGAAGGTAATGCAGGTCTGCATCTTGAGTGACTCTATGAGTATGATTAAGAAGGTACAAGTGGGTCTCGTTCGCGAACAGTGGATTGAGGCCTTGAGAAAGGCGAGCTTGAAAGTGGTTATATTTATTTTCGTGCCGGGACATGTGGGCGTTCGAGGCAATGAAAGAGCGGATCAACTGGCATCATGCACGATTGTGGCACAGGGCGATGGGGCAATGGATCGCGCTGACGTTTTGAACTCCTTAAGAGATATAACACGCGAGAGTGACACTAATGTGGATGATGATTCCTTTTCAATGGCTAGGATTAAAGATCAGGGATTGAAATGCAGTGTTGCTAGAGATGAACATTTTGGAGGGCACAGAAGAATGATGGTCAACCAGCATAGGACCGGTACTGTCAGCAGAAGTGTGATAGCGGATACACTCAAGGAGAGATCGGAGCAACTATGGATGTGTCCAGTTTGCAGTGATGATGATCCGACGACTAACTAACTAACTAACTAACATATACCTCCATTTGCTCAATTTGTCGGCCATGGTTGCTTTTGTTGACAGTCATCTGGTTCCTGATCTCCTCCAACTGTGTACGGATCTGCATGCTCTCATTATAGAGGACAGAGAACTGTGACTGGAGACATTTGTATTCTGTAGTTTCTAAAATGACATTCTCTGGCAAGTGCTGGAGCTGAAAATAGCGAACGATATCAACTTTAGACTTTATGTTTTGTTACTACAACGTCAGAACTCTCTATACAGTGCACAGCTAATCAAACTGAGGTGCTCCATCGCTCACATCTTTAGTGTTATGGGTTGTTCCCAGACACTGAAGACGTATAGCTTAATCAAACTGAGGTGCTCCAGAGCTCACATCTCTAGTGTTATGGGTTGTTCCCAGACACTGAAGACGTATAGCTTAATCAACCTGAGGTGCTCCAGTGCTCACATCTTTAGTGTTATGGGTTGTTCCCAGACACTGAAGACTTATAGCTTAATCAACCTGAGGTGCTCCAGTGCTCACATCTTTAGTGTTATGGGTTGTTCCCAGACACTGAAGACTTATAGCTTAATCAAACTGAAAGTGGGTGGAGTTGGCTGTCCCATCCCATTAAGGCTCAAAGTGACCCAAAGCCATGCTGAAGTCGGATGTGTCGGGCCAAAAGGTGCAAATATCACATCAATGCTGTAAACCATGACAATGCACTCTGTTCTCCAGACTACATCCTGCTAATCTTCAGGAGCTTGAGAACGAACACAGAAAAATAAGTAACAGGCCATTCAGGCTCATACCATTAAATAAATGGCATTTACAGGTTTTAAAGGCTCAAAAGGTGCAGAGAATTGACTTTATTGTACTTAATTACCCAATATGTACTCAGAGAATTGACTTTATTGTACTTAATTACCCAATACGTACTCAGAGAATTGACTTCATTGTACTAAATTACACAATATGTACTCAGAGAATTAACTTCATTGTACTTTTGTACTTAGTGAAAGAGTCTTCTTCTTCTTCAGCGTTCATTCTCAAACTCCCGCTGGATGTCTCTTGTAGCAGGACAATTGTCCTACTAGATTTCCAGCAAGATATAGTTCTGAGAATGGAAATGCGTTGTGTCACCGTTTTAGTTGCGCCAATGGCCCGACACAGCCGTCTTCGGTGGGAGTTTAAGAGTCTAATCACTGACTTGTACTCTCAAGAGAGCCAAATGACTAAGAGGAAAGAAAATCACAATGTGATATAAGTGATTCTTTATAACAAGGAAACGTGAACGTTGACTTCTAAGCCATGCATGTCATTTCTGTTAATTGAATAGAATATTTTTGTTCACTTTGCTCATGCAGTAACAGGGGCCTGGTCTTCTAGTTCAGGGTGCAAAGAATAGGACCACTGTCTTCTTTCCATGAATTTCATTGGAGGTGACTAAGGAAAGTTGGAGGATAGGCTGGCAACCTGTCATCTGTGAAAAAATAATTGTCACTGCAGGTCTTGTCTTCTTCTTCAATGTTCATTCTCAAACTCCCGCTGGATCTCTCTTGTGGCAGAACCATGGTCCTATTAGATTTCCAGCAGAATGTAGTCCAGAGAATGGAAATGCGTTGTGTCACCGTTTTATTTGCGCCAATGGCCCAACATATCCCTCTTCGGCAGAGTATGTCTTGTCTAAATTTTTCTTCGGTCTTATTTATTTACTCACTGCCTTACAGGTTAATATGGGAGTGCTTTAGGCTAAGGAAGTCAAACGATATTGAAAATCACAGTCTACCGAGTTAGCATGGGAGTGCCTCAGGCCAAGGAAGTAAACTACTACCTACAGAAAATCCGGAGGGAAGACCATAAAGACAGTTGATGGTCTGTGGGTCTCATCAATGGCTCACTAGACAAACCAACAATGCAACAGAAAACCTTAGTTGATGACATGCCTTTATATTGAGGCTATCGTTTTATAGAAGCTTCATGACACGTTATCTATACAATCCCGTAGTTGTAACCTTCGATAACAGTTACCATGTTGTTCCGACAGGCCGACGTTGAACTTGAACTAGTTACGGGCATAGCGCGGGTGAGCAGAACAACAAAGAAACCTGTCACACTGGCCAGAGTTGTGCCCTGATGTCGATGTCTGTTTCGGCTGCATTAGACACGAAACACCATCGAGTCGAGTGGCTGCTGAAACAGAGGGCGGAGCACTTATGGGAATGCCCCACGTGCTGCGAGGCCAGTTTCTAATCAAGACAGTTGATGGTGTATTAAACCATCTTCTGGCACCTCCTGTAGTTTTGCTTGGTTAAAACGTATTGACGTTACCTTGCCTTTACCACTAATCAACAGAGCAGAGAGAGGGTTAGTAAAAATAAGCAATGCACTTGCTCCATAAAATCTTTCAGGGCAAGTAATCATGTTTGAAACATAGGAACAATGTCTCTCAGCAATTTCAATCATTTGAAGGCCTCATAATCCATCTGAAATTTTCAGTGGCCAACTTCTTGACTATCAATAAAGACAGAAAAGATCATCATTATCATCATAAATGAACTAAGTAAACCACCAAAGTCAAATGTGTTGGGCCATGGGTTTAAATAAAAAGATGATCCAGCGTATCTCCATTATCTGGACTACATCCTGCTTATATCTAATTGGGCCATTGTCCTGCTTCAAAAGAAATCCATGAGGTATTTGAGAATGAAATGAATTATTAAAAGAGTAAAGGGTGACTTACATCCATTTTCAATTTCTCAACCTGGGTGAGAGTTTCCTGGTAATCTGCATTTAACTTCTCCAGTTCCATCAGTCTGTTAGCTGACAGTTCCTTGTGCTCCTCCAGTTCCGACAGTATCTCATCCAGCTTCAATGAAAACACAGATAAATGATTATAATTTTTTTAATGATAACATTCTTAAAACATTATTGATAAGAAGTATCATATAATTATATTGTCTCATGATAATTGTAAACACTTCATTCAACAACTTAAACAACATCAAACGACAACTTAAGATATCACCCCTACACTTAACGGCAAGTGTGAATGCGATCAACAATCATTCACCTGGGGATAGACAATATATATATATATATATATATATATATATATATATATATATATATATATATATATATATATATATATATATATATATATATATATATATATATATATATGAAAGATCTAGAATAGAATTGCTATATCTACAAAAACATTGAAAATTAAAAGTACTGAAATGCTCAAAAGTTGTTGAATGAAGTGTTTACAATTATCATGAGACAATATAATTATATATATATATATATATATAGTCTATCCCCAGGTTAATGATTGTTGATCGCATTCACACTTGCCGTTAAGTGTAGGGGTAATATCTTAAGTTGTTGTTTCAAGGCCAGATGTGTAGCAGAGGTTGCATTTAGTCCATGTTTGTTCAAGGTTATCTTAATGTTTTCTATCCACCGTTTTCTTGGTCTACCTTTGGCTTTACGCCCGGATATTCTTGTATTATATGCTCTTATTATATATATATATTATATCTTCTGCTTCTTTTCCCTTTATTTTGTCCTTTTGCCATAATGTCTTCCTATTTTTTAGCCTTCCAGTTAAGTAACAAAGAAATTAGAAAGTCAAAATCTAGTCCATATACAATATGAGAGACAAAGATAAAAAGATACAAACTACAAATATAGGCACATTTCAGGTTAATGAAAGAAGATAAACATACCCTTCCAGTAGGCAGACCAGATAAATTCTTCAAGCCTGAGATTGGCATGTTTCCTGTAGTCTCTTGATAAAACTGCAGCTTCTCTGAGACTTCTGCTAATCTTCGTTCAAGGCTGTCATTCTTATACTCAGATTTTTCATACACGTACTCCAAATCATCAAGCTTATTTTTCAGTTCTGCAATTTCTGTTTCAGATGCGGTCAATTTGTCTTGCAGTTCTGATATCTGACATTAGAAAAAACTCATGTGTTTATATTCTATCTTTATAAGAAACAATGATTTTATGGAAATAAATTCAGTTTATTAAAATATTAATGGAAACATTGATTCTAAAACAAGAACTTGATGGAAACATTGATTCTAAAACAAGAAAAATGACTTGATGGAAACATTGATTCTAAAACAAGAACAATGACTTGATGGAAACATTGATTCTAAAACAAGAACAATGACTTGATGGAAACATTGATTCTAAAACAAGAACAATGACTTGATGGAAACATTGATTCTAAAACAAGAACTTGATGGGAACATTGATTCTAAAACAAGAACTTGATGGAAACATTGATTCTAAAACAAGAACAATGACTTGATGGAAACATTGATTCTAAAACAAGAACAATGACTTGATGGAAACATTGATTCTAAAACAAGAACAATGACTTGATGGAAACATTGATTCTAAAACAAGAACAATGACTTGATGGGCACATTGATTCTAAAACAAGAACAATGACTTGATGGAAACATTGATTCTAAAACAAGAACAATGACTTGATGGGCACATTGATTCTAAAACAAGAACAATGACTTGATGGAAACATTGATTCTAAAACAAGAACAATGACTTGATGGAAACATTGATTCTAAAACAAGAACAATGACTTGATGGAAACATTGATTCTAAAACAAGAACAATGACTTGATGGAAACATTGATTCTAAAACTATTTTCACATACTCCCAATATTCAGCTCCTTCTACATTCATTCTCAAACTCATGCAGATTAGCAGGATGCAGTCTAGAGAGCAAAATGCATTGTGTCATTGTATAAATCATGGCTGTGGTATCTGCGCCTTTTGACCTGACACATCTGACTTCAGCATAGCTTCTGAATCAATATGACCCTCTGTGTAATGGAACAGCCAACTCCACCCACAACACTACTTCTAAATCCATCAATGACAGGTAGCAGTTTTACTATTATTTACTCTCCTCTAGGGCCCCAGATGACATGCTCTCAATCTGACACTTAACAAATCATGAGATTATAACTTACACACCCATGTGTTGCCGGGCCCGAAAGGGGAGCAAAGAATAGCAACACTGTTTACCTTCCACGCATGTCGTAAAAGGCGACTAAGGAGGTTATGGGATAGAGTTGGCTGTCCCATCCAATATAGGGTCAGTGACCCAAAGCCATGCTGAAGTCGAATGTGTCAGGCAGATAGGCGCAAATATTGCAGCAATGCTGTAAACCATGACACAACACATTCCGTTCTCCGGACTACATCCTGCTAATCTGCAGGAGTTTGAGAACGAACACAGAAGAAGAAGAAGATAACTTACAAATGCCATGTTGATAAAACAATCAGATTACTGTTATATTTCCAATGAAGCGGGATAGTCTTTGATTCTGATGGGAGACCATTATGTGATTTTCTTTCAATCACAAGGCTTGCTGCAAATAAACTGGTTTTCTCCAAGCAGTCTAGGAATGAATTGTCAAAAATTTGTTACCGCAGCTAGAACAATGAACAGCCATAGACCAAGGACAAGAAGGAGACTTTTAAGTCCCTGTGTGAATCAGAATCAACTCAACTTACACACCTACAAATACTTCTTACTCACATGCAGCGTGTGCTCATGGTGTCGTTGATGCAGCTGTGTGACTAGATTATGCAACTGTTTGGTTTCCTGTCGCAGATCTGCCAGTTCACCATTTACCACTTCCAACAAACTTGGTTCTGGGACTTTTTCTTCTTTCTCTTCCTCCTTAATTTTTACAGTATCCTCTTCCTCCATCTTAATCACTTTCTCTTCACCATCCTCTCCTGCAACAGTAAACGAATATGAATTATTTCAATGAGGTTGTTTATGTTGAATAACTATTGATATCAGGAAATTCTCAAGATGCAAGAAGAATGGACAGAACAGGGAACATCTTGAGAAGCACTGGTAACAGCATCGAAAGGTACATTAATGAATTATTCTGACATAGTCAATACACAATGGAACCGTGTCCATTTAGAAGATTTTAAGAAGTGTGAATCATGGTCGCTCACAAGATTGTGGAAGATTATGGTGGCTCTCAAGATAGGGGTGGGTGGGGTGCTGGGGCTTGAATAAATATTGGAATTGCCTAGAAAGAGAAATATGATATACACACAAAGATGATAAATTGATAAATCAACACTGAACTGACATTACGAACCATAACACTGATAGATTTTTTTATATGGGGATCAGAGACCTATGAACTTGTACAGTAACTTTGATTACTGCATGTTTTCCTGTGAAGGGAGGTTTTCTATGGGCTATGGAAATAAAGGCCACTTTGCCAAAGCAGATGTACAAGAAGGATTTTTATTGTACCTCCAAAATAAAAAATCATGTCCCAACCATGGATTGAACCCGGGACCTCAAGGTACGAGAACACCATTCTAACTACACAGCCATGCCTCTACTTGTCCGTCCGGATGTTAGCAAAGATAGTAAGATTAAAAAATACTATTAAGAAAGCACTTATTGCTTTAAAAATCTATCTGGATATATCTCAAGACAAATTTGAAAGACTGTTCAATCTCAGTAAAATATATGAAATACTGAAAGCAACGGTAGAAGAACTTTTCAAATGCAAAAGAAACACCAACTTAATGACATTTGATGTGGCTTTGATGTGTATGTTTAACAAATATTAGATACCACGCATCATGAAATATTTGCACGTGAACTTGTCGCCTTTCTGGAATATTGATTAAAGAGCGCAGGTTGCTGGTAGCTTCAACGTTGAATTATTAGCATAACCCAAAGACATACTTTGATTCATCAAATGACTACTTGGATATTTCTATGGCTAGATTGCGACCAGTTGCAAAAAAAATAGTGAGCCTCCAAAAGCTTGGTCAAACAGCAGATTCCTCGTTGGAAATGTCTATGGCAATGAGACTGAATATCCTGGATCTGAGATTAATGAACCTGAAGACACACACTGCCCCTTTAAGAGACAATTAGAAAGTGAAATAGAAAAGAAACTTCAGGCTCAGGACAATACTTCAAGACCAACTGATGGAGACATTGAATTTGACACATTGGTAAAAATAGAGATGGTTTATTTGAAAATAGCGGTTCTTCTTCTTCTTCTTCTTCAATGTTCATTCTCAAACTCCCGCTGGATCTCTCTTGCAGCAGGACAATAGCTCTACTAGATTTCCAGCAGGAAATGCATTGTCTCGCCATTTTATTTGCGCCAATGGCTTGACACTTCTGTCTTCAGCGGAATAAAGGCAGTTCAAGAGGAAAATATATAGAAATTGCATATGATAGCTTAAGGTCTATTCTTCCGACAAGTGTGGAGTCTGAGCAGATGTTCTCATCATCAGATTACTACTGCAACAATTTTCACTCAAAATTTAGCTATCAAACATTAGGCACGTTGCCATTTTTACAATCTCATTATTTAAATTTGACCAAAGATTAAGAAAAACACATTATTTTAATATTTGATTAATAAAAATATTTAAATTAAAAAGTTCAGTATAAAAACTACATAAATACCTTCTTTCTTTTCTTCTTTTTCTTCTTTTTCCTCTTCAGTTTTTGCTGCATCCTCTAGCAAGGCTTCTTGCTCTTGTTCTACCTAATTCAAAAACCATGATATTCTGTTCACATTTATTGTCATATCAAACCTTGCATCAGATATTAGGTTTAAACAAACAATACATGAAGTATGATCATGATACAACTCCATGGCAGTAGGATGATGACGTTTGTTCGCTTGAGAATCCCAGGAATTACGGATGATTAGCTCTTACTTCCTATGTTCAATGGGGAAGTTTCTGAGCTTTGTTTCATACCCAGGAGACTTCACCTTTTGGCTTGGTGCAATGCCTATGGAGGAGGCTTGTACTTGGTGGAGGGGGGGGGGGAAGAGAGGGGATACAGCAGTATGATACACCTCCATGAAAGTATAAACTTGAAACTTATTATGATGTAATTTGAGTTTGATTTTCTTCAACTTCACAATCATGTTTCTCTGATATTCTTTTATATTGAAAGATGCCCATCATATGGGACAGATTGGTTTTACTATTTGGTAGATTATCTAGTAACAATATTACATTAATACAGTATTTATCATAAGGGTTAAGCTGTTTGCCTTGTACTCAAGAGGTCGCAGGTTTGAATCCGTCTCGTAACAACTTGTTTATAAAGTGGATTGTTCTGGAGATCGCTGGGATTATTGCTTAAGCTACTGGCCTTCTGATATACCAATGAATGTTAAACTTTATGGTACAAAACAAGAAATGGAAAACACTGTCCAATTTATACAAGAAACAACACTGCAGATATAGACATTTTTAGTGAACGAAAGAAGAAGAAATTGCTTAAGCTATGGAGTTACGTGCTTGGAGTGATACTCTCAGTAGGCGGCATACTATTTAATTGAGAGGTACAGAGTACATGTAAGGTATCCCAAGTACAACGAAGTCAATCCTCTGTCCCCTTTGAGTTGTTTTTAAAAAAACATTTTTAACGGCGAAGCTTTCCAGAGCTTATGCAACTCTCATATGTATGTCTCAATATGGCTTTACGGTGCAATCAGCTATTTATACCATGAAGGGCACATTACTGTGATTTTTTTGCAATCTCAAGGAATGCCATAAATCTTCTTCTGGATCGCAATTTGACATGTCTACACGGCAAGTCCGGTTTTGTTAATGAATGTTGCTGTGTTTGAAAGCTCCCATACAGCTTTCTGTGGATATCCATCTCTGTGGGCCAGTGTTCCTCCCTTAACAGGTTTAGTGTGATGCAGCCTTGCAGGAAATGTTCCCCGATCTCTGCTGCCTGCCCACATGGAGAAAGTTGTGATAGAACCAGTCATGCTATTTAAGTGGCTGTTTAGTCTGTTGTGTCCTGTCCTGACGCAAAAGATAATAACCTGCTCAGCTCTGTCGAGATATTGATTGTTATCTTTTGGGTGGTTGATTTTCCTAATAGCTTTAATGAGGGTCCTCTTTTCTTGGTAGGTTATTTCTTGGTGTTTTTGTTCCGTGTTGCTCCATTTTTAGCAAGCATATCTGTCTTTTCAATTCCTGGTATACCACAGTGGGATAGTATCCACTGTAGTACTACCCTTCTTTAGATGCTCACTTCTTGTATGACTTCCTTCAGGTCTTGGCAGTTTATCGCTTTTAAGGGCTTTGTATGACAGATATTGCATCAGTAGTCATAGATAAAGGGTTGATTCTCTCCCAGTAGTTTAGGCAGCATAGGTCTTCAGTAAGCATCATAACAGCAAAGATCATGTTTTTGTTTTTGTTTTTCGTTCGCTCCATTGTAACCATCACGGATATCCGTGCGATTTCCGCCGGGAGCGTGATTACGTTGTGCCACCGTTATGCGCCTTGTAGGCCTAGCACATCCGATTTCGGCATGCAAAGATCATGTTTTGGAGACATCAAATTCAACACCCGATCTCCTTAGCTGCTTCTAAAGTATGTATGAATGATGGCAGTGTTATTACTCTTTGCCCAATTTCATGTTCAGCAACACATAAATAACAAGAGACTAGTATTCATAAATACTTCTTTGGAGATAATTCTCAAACTCCTGCTGTTTCGCTGGACGTAATCCAGAAAACAAATGTGTTGTGTCATTGTTTAAAATCACCTGCCACATCAAGACAGGACACAATAGACAAGGCAGGACACAACAGACAAGACAGGACACAACAGACAAGACAGGACACAACAGACAAGACATGACACAACAGACAAGACAGGACACAACAGACAAGACAGGACACAACAGACAAGACAGGACACAACAGACTAAACAGCCACTTAAATAGACTAAGACTGGTTCCACGACCTCTGTGTCCATGTGGACAGGCAGCACTGACTACGGATCATATTCTTCAAGACTGCATTACACTAAACCAATTAAGGAAGGAACACTGGCCTACAGAGATAGATATCCACAGAAAGCCATATAGGAGCACTGAAGAGCTTTCAAATACAGCAGCATTTATTAAGAAAACCAGACTTGCTATGTAGACATGTTAAAATGCAAAGGAGATGAAGATTGCCAAGAAATACACAGGTGTGCTCTAGTAAGAATTCCAAAGTCTGATCACTAACCAATACCTGAAAGAATCTTTGATACACTCCTTAGAGGGGAAATTTAATTCCCAAGATTTACCTGACAAAAACTTTGGAGCAAAGGGTCAATAATGTTTTACATTAAAAATGTTATTTTATTTACATTGCAGAGCAAATATCAACGTCAAAGCTATCTAACTAGATTTAATCATAAAGACAATAAATCTAAATGGCTTTCGCTACAAGCTAAAGATGAGACAACAAATCTCTAACCTTATCCTCCATGGCATGATGCAACTTCTCATTTCTTTGTAACATTCTGTCGAAAGCCTGTAACAGCTTTCCAATAGCTCGTTTTGAAAACTCCACTCGCTGACCTAATTTCTCTTCCAGCTCTTGCTTGTCCCAAGTTGACAGCAATGTTAAGAAAGATATCAACTCACTACTTTCATCTGAAAAATAAAATTACTAGATTATTAGTAATTAAATTATTCCTGCTACATTCATCTTCCCCATTCAAGTTCAGTACGGTTGTTTGATACTGCTAAAAAGACAAATCAGGAAATGTTGAGGTCAATAAACGTTGAAGAGGGGTGACTTTTTAACAACATCCTTCAACATAGAAATCAGTAAAAAAAATCATATGACAACAGTCCGACTTTTTAATTTCCTATGCTATTTGCATTGAGTTTCCATTTCTCTGAGATTTATTAAAATGTAACTAAGGATACTGATCTAGCGATTTGCATGCAACACACAGGACCCTCCACTCAGTGTGTAGTACACATATTGAGTGATCGAGGGCTCTCATCACCAAATGTGTAGAACATTGGCTGTGTCAGAATATGGGTCTTTATCAGAATTTCATTCCTTTTCATTATGTTAGCTGTTTGTTCCGTAGAAACCTGGCAACTAATCCTTGTATAGTATCCATCCTAACAAGAAAGAGTTTTTTTGGTCATATAAAGAGACATAACAGCATGGAAAGATAATAGCTGAAGGCAGAATTAATGGCAACAGGCGAAGAGTGTGCCCGAGACGACGATGGTACAGTGATATATGAGATTGCTTAAACATGTCTCTAGCTGTGGCACGTCAACTCGCCCAGAATCGGGAAGTGTTCAGAGAATCCATAAGGAAGACCACATTCTGGAAAGAATGTCACATGATGATGATGGTTGTTTGATAATGGTGAACAGAGATGACAACCAGACTCGTGTTATTATCTGGGTGAATTAACAAAAACTATAAGTTAACAACTTAGGATCTTATATGAGCACCGATTGAAGCACTAACAAAGACATCAAGACTAGACTTCAATTGGCCTCTGCTGCAATGTCCAGATTGAACAATATATGTAAAAGTGTGTGTTCTAGTTTACAGTGGATATCTAGCTCGTATCCTATTCTTCCTTCTTACTCCTCTTCATTCAATCCTTCATCCTGTTTCCTGTATTCTAATGAAGTAATCTAATTCTAATTAACAAAATAATAACTTTAAACTCAACCATAAACATAATTTTAATCTCTCTTTCCAAAACAATTCTAAACCAATAGAACAGCTTCCGACAGAGGAACTCACACACACAAATTGTGGTTTTTACACAAAATGCATTATTGTTGCTAACCTCCCCATGGTGGGAAATAAAGGAAGGTTGCAACATTTTCCCCCTCTACAAAAATTATCCAATATTCTAGTCATACACAAAACAAAATCCACTGATAGTCTCACTGAAAGTTGTCCCCAACGGTCTGCCTCAAAGTCAACAATAATAGTTCTGCTCGAATGAAGTATTATTCCCAGGTGTCATCAAATGGGTAAGTCCAATTACTCAGGAAGGAAGCGTCGTCCCAAGAAGCCACCCCTGTCAAACGTTGATTGAATACTTCTAACGATAATATGGTCAATAAGTTCTCTTACACTGCATAAGTGTCACAACGATTCCACCAATCCTCTTATGATGTGTTGGTTTACGATATCACACCCCAGACGAATGTTGATTTGATGCTTCACACAATCATAAGGTCAATCAATCCAACATTAGCTGCACAAGTCTTATAATAATTCAATAGATTTCATAACTAAATGTTGGATAAAGATGTTACGTCTCTGACAAACGTTTCCAGATAGTATTATTGTTGTGCTACAGGATATACAAGTTTTAAAAAATACTACTACATTCATTATCAAACTTCTGAAGATGGTAGGATGCAGTCCACAGAACTGAGTGCATTATATTATTATACTGCTTGGATGCGATATCTGTGCCTTTCAGCATGACATATCCAACTTCAGCATGGCTTCTGGGTCATTTGGACCTTAAATGGGACGGTCAACTCCACCCCAAAACCTCCTTAGTTGCCTCCTACATGTTTAGCATGCAACAGTGTTACTATCCTTTACTCCCCTTTTGTGTCCAGCAACTATGAAAATACTACTGATAAGCAATAGAAACAGGAAACAGAAATACAACTGGTAAACAAAAGACACAGGACAGAAAAATTCATCAGACACATTCCAAGAAATGAAATTTTGGAAAGTCTTACAAAAATGTGTTTGTGAGTGAGACATCAGATATATCTAAGATGGTTTACCAAGATGGCAGAAAAAGCAAACAGAAATTCTCAAAAGATGGATGCATTCAGAACTGATTAACAATGTTGGAATACACTTGACATTTAACAATGGTTAACTGATTCCAGCCGGGGAGACTTATACAAGTCAGTAAACCTTATGTTTCTGGCCAAAACGACTTCTATAAGTCATACTCCAATGACATTCATGTTGTTTTTTTCGGTATTTATATCAACATAAGAATGTTTCCAAAATAAAGTGTAATATGTCCACATTACTTCTTGCATGATTTTTATGTGTATTGATATCAATTTTGTTAAGTTATTGATAAGTTTTGATAATGGGGGTCTGTGACATCATTTTTCCTTAAATTTTTTATATATTTTTTCCAATTTACTTACTTTCATAAAATAATAACTATTTTATTTACTTTGGTCTCATCTATTATGAAATCCAACCTAGCAAATGCTTCTAGCATTTTGTAAGAAAAATTAGCCATATTTTCATTTGAGTTTCGTGTAAAGTTAAGTCTACTGTTTTTGATAGATGTCGAAATTCTTTCTAAATAATAAATTTTTGACGCACTATGCATATATATTATACATTATTGTGTTCGTAATTGGATTATCTAACAGAAATGATACAGTTTTAGTGGAATTTATTGATTCAAAAATGAGGTAAGTTCAAATATCATATCTAAAATAATATTTATGTCATTTACATATTTTCTTTTCTGTCTAAAATAATTTGTATATATTAACCACATTTTTTTTTCAAAATGATCTTGTGATAATCACATTCTCTGTCCATTTCTGTTTCGAAATATATATATTACATTATAATTTAAATATATTTAGAAGTAGTATTTCTTGTTTCCGTGATGCATGTGCACACACAAAAAATCGAACAAAATTAATTACGTTTAAACGCTAAAAATATTCCGGCCGGAATCAGTTAATAAGTAAAGTCGTTAAAGTCATCTTACTTTTGGTCTCTGTTTCATCTGAAGTCTCTGCATCAAATCTCTGAAGTAAGACTCTGACATCCTCATCAAGCTATGAATATAAGATTTGAACCAGTGAATTCATAAGTTATACAGATGACAATCCAGCTCTAAGTCTTTGCAATTAATGAGCAATATGGTTGCCTTTTTTTAACTGCTACCATTTCTACTTCCAAATTTATGGAGTATTTGAATGTCTGTGGGTATTACTTATGTGTCTTTCATGTGTTATTAGAGGTCACAAAGGACTGTGCACCTTTAAGCAAATATGTATCTGTATATGTATAAAAAAATATGTATCTCTTTAGGCAAAGTTGTCAATCTCAACAAGGGAATAAATGTCCATTATTTTATCTCAACAAGGGAATAAATGTCCACTATTTTATCTCAACAAAGGAATGTGGATGTGTCAGGCTGAAAGGTGCAGATATCATAGCAATGCTGTAAACCATGACACAATGCATTCCGTTCTCCGGACTACATCCTGCTAATCTACAGGAGTTTGAGAACGAATGCAGAAGAAGAACATCTGAACAGGACTCGAGTCTACATACACTGGGATGGCTGCTGGAATGGAGGGCTGAGCACTTATGGGAATGCCCCACATGCTGTGAATCAAGATTAATAGTAAGTCCATAGTTGGTAAAGGCTTTGGAGAATCTGTCTAATAATTTTTAGATCATCCTCAAAGTTGGCATTTAGGGCACAGTCACAAGCAAATGATGTGAAAATGTCTTACACTGAGGATTTTGATTTAAATGAGGAAGAGTTGTGTAAAACGCCACCCTCACTCTCGTCAGACCTCATTTGAAACCAGTGGCAAGACAACTCGAGATGACTGGAAACGAAGTTTGATGCAGTGGTTGGCATATAGTAAAACAATTTATCCATCTTGTTGGTTGGTTTCTGATCCAGCGGTCCATGGGCTCATGCCCTTTGACCTAATGCCATTAAATGGCCTTATATTGCTGGGAAGTCTGTGGATTTTCGGCCCACCCCAGGACAGAGCCAGAGAAAAACTATCACACTTCAAGGAAGGTAGATTTCAACCTATACACTGCTCCTAGTCATTGTAGCAAGACAGGGTTCACTGTGCTCATTCCCCGCCACCAATTGACTACTGGTTATGCTGAACTTCTCTATTGCTCCAGGCATGCAACCAAATGTTCAAGTCAAAAGAATTGTCATGTCCTGAGTCACTGTGCCTCTATGATGGGTCTATGCCATAGGAAAAAACAGTGCTGTCAGTTTTCCTCCTCCCCAGTGCTGCACAGTACATCTCTGGCTCCCTCCCAACCACAGAGGGTGCATACATATTTATTTAGGCAAACATGAAACACATTTCAACAACAAAATAAACGCACAATTGTATAGATGACATGCCATGAAGCTTCTATAAGAAGATAACCTCAATATAACGACATGTCATCCACTAAGGTTTTCTGTTGCATGGGTGATTTGTCTAGTGGGCCATTGGTGAGACCCACAGACGCAACCACGTGCGTATCCATCTTGTTAAAACCTTCATGATTACACATGAATTTTTCTGACATCCCCGGGGATTATAACTTGAAGCTATAAAGTTACATGCTATGAATGGAACTCTGGCAGGCGGCATGCCACTTCACTAAGAAAGACGGAGTACATATAGTGAAATCCAATTACAATGAAGTCCATTCTCTACATCTTTTCACCCTTTGTTTTGCACAACACAGTACAATGTACATGAATATAGCATTGCAAAAAAAAGTCATAAAACTCTTACACAACATTCAGTGCAAATTGATATATGGCAGTGCTTTGCAATTCGTGTGCTACAAAACATTAATGTGCCACGAGTCAATGCTATATATGAATGTCTCAGTGAAGAAATATTCCGCCGAAGATGGATGTGTCGGGCCATTGGCGCAAATAAAATGGTGACACAACGCATTTCCATTCTCTGTACTACATCCTTCTGGAAATCTATAGTCAAGCAAAATGAATTAAACAGCTTACTAAAACACTTACCTTGCCTATTAATAAAAATATATAAAAAAGTATATATAAAAAAACATACAATAAAACTAAACGGGACAATTCTCCACGTATCGGCTCAAATTGAACCTTTCTCAAGAGACAAACAACAGAAAACAACACAATAAAAACAAAATAGATGACTAGATTTCATCACGCCCCGTCTCCATAACGCAGGGAAATCTTCTGGAAATCTAATAGGACCATAGTCCTGCTACAAGAGATATCCAGTGGGAGTTTGAGAATGAACGCTGAAGAAGAAGAAGAAGTGAAGAAATATTCACAGGTATCATATTAATTATGGGAGAGAGAGAGAGGGAGGGAGGGAGAGGGAGGAAGAGAGAGAGAGATTTTTTACTTTCGGTGTGTAACAAAATTATAGAAAGAACTTTGGTATGAACTTAAACCTTATGTAAGGTATAGCTTATGTTTCATTTAATACATTTCCTACTACAGAAGAAATCTTTGTTGGGTACTTTACAGGATGTATCACGCTTTTAGCAAAACAAATCATACATTATTTAACAAACCGAACTTTCGCTAAAGGCACATACAACGCAGCATCCATTGATCTGTGCACAACGCACTGATAGGTCCCTTCCCTCTCCCCTGTAAGACCCTTGGAGGAGGGGAGTTCGCAGTGCGTTGCATACACATCAAATGATTAGTAGAAGATGCTGCATGTTTTTTATCTCCGCGTCACAGAAGCTGTATGAAATCACGCCTAATGTTAAAAGTTGTAATGTGTGTGGACACATCATCCCGTAAGGAACCTTTTGTTGTTTTAAATTGAGAAAAGGTTGCAGAGCACTGTTATATAGTGTTGATTTTGATTACTAACCTGATTCCAGTATCTGTTAACAATCATGAGAACCGCATCATCTGTACGCTGCCTGTTCTCAAGCTGTTCTATTCGTTTTCGAAGTTCAGTTTCTGCCTTCTTGCGCTGTTCAATGCGCTCTGCAAGTTTCTTATTTTGAAACACCAGTACTTTAAGATCTAATTCTTCCTGAAAGAAAAAAATATTAATTTTGAATAATGCATGAACTTACACCTCTAAGTATAAGACATCATTGTTTATTATATATTATAGATGATGATGATTCAATCCCTTTCGCTGTGAGCAGGAAGCTCTTGACAGCCCATAGCCCTTCTGGCAAATGCACATATATATTTTGGAAGCCAGTAGAAAGCCTCCCTGCACTCCTGCACAGGCAAACATGCAGTAACGAAAGTTTTTTTTCTTTTTTAATGGAAACCAATCTAGTCCTTGGTTCTGGACTCATCATCAAGAACTGTCTCCACATTGAAGGTTGACTGTAATGGACATACGTCATCTGTCTCTTGTCTTGATGGTGGACTCTGAGATAGGCTGTATCTTATCCATCTCATTATATTTGCATCCTACTTGTATATCTGCCTACCTCCTGCTCTTACTGCTCCCTCAACTCTATTTTTGAGTAAGGTTTTTAAGAAAAGTACCTTCAAATAAAGTCTTCAACAGTGTGTCATGTCTTTTTATATGTCTAAAATATTTAAAATAATGTTTTTGTTTCTTTAAGCAGAGGAGCACATGTGGAAGGATACAAGAGCCTTATCCTAGGATGAGGAAATGCAAGCTAAAACCAAATGATGTGGCAGGCTGATGACTGTTCAAAATTCCTGGAGATTGAAACAAACTCATGCTGAAATTTGAAATTAGTTATAATACAATACAAAATTTAATTTTTTCCTTGATACTCACCAGAGAATAAATTTTTCCCAGTTGCAGTGTATCATATGGAATGGCTATTTTTTTAGCTGCAGGAGCACCAGCAGCAGAACTAGCAGACTCCTCCGCTGCTCGTTTATTTGACATTGTCACTAGATTTCTAGAAAATAGCTTCTAATATCTGAGAGCAACACAAACAGAAGGCTGTTAATATCCAATTATTTTCAAAACTTTAGGAGATCATATACGCATGATTCTCCAGTTTATACTCACAATAACATATGAATAAAAAATGATGTTAATTATTCTTCACCACTAAATTATCTAACTATTTTTCAACTGTCTCCCATAAACAAAGACTCGCTGTTTAAAACTAAACACATTTACATCAATTGTGAAAATTCTGTTACAATACAGTTATCTAATTTGACTCAATACTAACCACTATTTCAAAAATTGCTATAAAATACATTTTACGTTTATTAGAATAACCCTAAGCAAATGGTCAAACTTTTTTTCCTGTTTAAAGTCTGTTTAGTAGAGCAGATATGCAAACAAAATGTTCTAATTAACGCACAAGTGTATATCTTCCCATCAAAATTTTAATTGTATCACAAATTAAATCACTACGCCATCCATAGTCTATTAATGGTTCATTGGTTGCTCCAGTCGTCCATGAAGCCATGCTCTTTGTGGTTATTGAACTGGCTTACCGCCGAAGACGGATGTGTTGGGCCATTGGCGCAAATAAAACTGCAACACAACACATTTCCATTCTCTGGACTACATTCAACTGGAAATCTTGTAGGATCATTGTCCTGTCAGAAGAGAAATCCAGTGGGAGTTTGAGAATGAACGCTGAAGAAGAACTGACTTTATAAGCCCTACAGACAGATACAGGTGCTCATCTTCCACAATAGAAGTCAAAGAGTATGTATGTTGATTGTTCCTGTGGCTCACTTGTTAAAAACACTACAGATTTTGTACTTATTCCCAGTCCTGATCACGCCACATTTTATACCAAAAGTCCCTAACTCACTGTACAGATACATGCTTAAGAACTGTATTCTCATCCAACAAGCAGCTGTTTACCAATTACAGTATTCACACCATGTCCATACCCAAATCCTGATTATAGTTGCTCTTGATGCAAGTTTGTCAGCTCTCATTACCACAAATGCCTTCTTTCGTTCGCTAATGCGATAATGCATGACATTCTGGTTGTTGTGGTACGCCTTTTGGCCAAATGTCGCTGTTATCAGCACCTTCACTTGTTAGGCACCTGTGATCCTGCCCAAAAATGGGAGGGCCCTGAAGCTTTTAGTTTCCAACCTCTGCTGGTTGGACTAAGCCCTATCTCCTCACCAAGAGCTGGCCTCGATGTGAATCATTATACTCAATATCAATTTCTGGGATAAAATACCAGACAGTAAGGTATTGATGAAATCTATATATTTATACATAATGCTGACTATGCACAGAGACTCTGGACAAGTCATCTTGTCCACATGAAGGAGCTCCATCTGCCAAAAAGAAGTGCTATATGGAGAGCACCATATCGGACTTCACAAGGTCAGTGGATAGAACCTTTTTAAAGACACATTTAGGATGAGATCACTGACACACTTCAACATAGACATAATTTCCTTGGAGAATCTTGCACATAACTGACCCAACTGGTGCTGCAGACTCATGGTTCCCTGCCAGAGAGAAATTTAGACAAGCTGTTGATCAACAAAAGACGTGCATAAGAAAGGCAAGAGCTTCTCAATATCTCACAGACTCCTCTCACACATGCTCAGAGTGTGGAAATTCCAGGCACACATGTATCTCATTAACTACATTTGAGCACACTGCAGCATAATTTAATCACCTAATCCCAGTTAAGTTTAATTTATCTTCATTTACTCTGACGTCCATCCATCCATATCCATAAAGCTGTAACCCGCTCAAGTTGTATGGATACCACATTGGATGCATCAACACACAGAGCCCTCTAGCGATTTATATCTTCAACAATGCAGACTAGTGAGGAAAAATTTTGTCTTGTCCAGTTCTAGATGATGTGTGTCCATGCTTTTATTTGCCCTCCTCTGTTTCATCCATCTTTGGCGGTTCCCTGCAGTATTATTCTTGACAAGAAATCATGTCAGCATACATCTATTGCGATATTTCAGTGAGCGAAAGCTTTGTGCCCATCTCCTCTCCAGTTATCCTTATAATGTGAATACATAGCAGTGCTTGCTCTTACGGTCTTCATTATACTATGACATAGGAACAAGCCAATTGGTTATCAAGAAGCATAGTAAATATGAAACATTCAGACTGCAAAGTATTTGCTAGCAAATGGCACCTGGTTATTACAAAGTGATGAAACAAATGTGTATTTTAAACTCTACTGCAGGTAACAATATAAATTATAAATCATGTCACAAATGATGATGGTTATGACTAGATGTGTGGATTCCTTTTCTTTTACCTCCAATCTTAATTGGCCTACTATTTTAAAAAATCACAATCACATCATTCATATGCAGTGAATACATTGCTGTTTGGCCAGTTTATTATTCGTAAATTTAATTAGGCCTATCAATCTCCTCAGTCTGATATGTTTTATATTTTGTTACATCCTATAAGTTTAATAAAATTATGATAATATTATCGATTGAGTTTATTTGGATAGTTAGATAGACATATAGTATGCCTATGATACGATATTATATATACTTATAAGAAATAAAATTATTAATAGAACCAACCTAATAAATAATAATCATAATAGGAAATTTAACTTAATAGACTGTCAACTTGTTTGTAGTTGTTTAATGTTTTCTCATTTTCTGTGTTGTGTAGTTTTGTTAAATTTGTGAGTACATTCAGATCAGTCTAGTTTAGTTATTAATACCATTCATCAATTTTCTGTCATTTATTGTGCACTAAAAGTTATTCCCGTTATCGCGTATACATTATCTATGTAATGGCAATTGGGGATTGTATTTGTTATTGTTTTTTTTCCGTTTTAAACAGTTTATCTAATAGAATTACTACGACGCCATATTGATGCCGGAAACTCAGTCCGTTACTTGTAAACATTTCAAGCCAAATTCCCTTTGCAGTTGTCCCGATCTCGTTAATTATTGTATTATTATTTATTAACAACTGTAACATTATTAACAAACAATTAATTAATTATTAACATTTATTAACAACCCTAAATTACTAATAACGAAATGTGTCATGTGACGTATTCCTTCCAGAACGTTGTCTTCCCAATCTGAACCTCTCTCTGTCTTGGGCGATGTGGCCTGCATTTTCTAGCGATGTATTCATGTTATCTTTAATGTCGTCAGTCCATCGTCTTCTTGGTCTGCCCCTTCTCCTCTACCCAGGTACTCTTCCCTCCATTATGTGTCTTTCTAAACAGTTATGTCTCTTTATATGACCAAACAGGCGTAGTTTTCTTTTTGTTATTGTGTTTAGTAACTGTGTTATTGTTATTGTGTTTAGTTGAGTTTCTGATTTTATCCTTCCATGATATTCTAAGTATCTTCCTGTAGCATTTCAGCTCGAAGGCGTTGATACTCTTTGCCGCTGTTTTACTTAGAGTCCATGTTTCACATCCGTATGTTGCAACCGGAAAAATAAAAGTTCGTAACATTAGCACTTTCGTTTCTATTTTGTTGTTTTTCCATATGTTTTTCAGCCGTGCTATTTTGCAATATGCCATTGCCAATCTCTTCCTTATTTCTGCTATGCAGTCTCCTGCACCGTTGATGTTTGCTCCTAAGTATTCAAATTGATCCAAACATTCTATCTCGGTATTGTCTATTCTGATTTTGTGTTGTTATATCTGTTGACATGATTTTTGTTTTCTGCGTGTTTAAATACAAATTGTGTGCTTCGCTATATTTCTTTGTGTTCTTGATTAGTTGTTCCAATCCCTTTATATCGTTTGAAAGAAGTACTGTGTCGTCTGTGTAGCGTAGTTCCGGGATTAGGAATCCACCTATGTTTAAAGCGTGGTAGTCAGTGTTGTGTATGTCTTCTCTCGCGTTCCTCATTATACTTTCAGCGTAGATGAATAAATAACGAAATAAATTGCTTAATTTAATAGATAACGTGGAGTAATTTCTCAATGGTAATGAATTCACAAAATAATGAAAATAATATTTTCGGTATTCATATTCTTCTGGAGCTTGGTAGCTCAATGGTTAGTACAGTACTTCATAGTTGGGTGGTCTATCTATCTATTCGCTAAACCCTTTGTTTCTTTTCAGTGACAAGGGTAGAAGAGTTTTCTGGAGACGGCCCTCTTGAGTATGCTGAGTATATTTTGGAATTTGTCGCCTCTTCTATTTCGGTGGGCCATCGCTTTCGTGATCGACCTCTAGGTCTGCCTTCACTGTGTGTAGTATAGCTTGCTGTGGTATGTTGTCTGATGGTAGTCTGCTGATGTGTGCAAATTATTTCATCTGTTGTCTCTTGATATATTCCAAGATTAGAGTAGTACCGGTTGTTTGTCTAATGTCCTCATTCTGTCTCTTAGCAATATTCCTAGGATTTCTGCGTAAGCATGCCATTTCAGCTGTCACAAGTTTACGTTTGTCTTGTCCTGTCGTTGTCCATGTTTGTCTTTGGTAGCACAGTCATGGCATAATAATCGTTTTCAATATTGTTATTTTGGTGTTTAAATATACATTTTTGTTTCTAAAGATTAGTGTCAGTCATTTACTCTAGGGCTTGGTATGCTTTACTAAATCAATTGTGTATTTCTTTGCTGCTCTTGCCGTCTGTAGTTATATTACTTCCTGTGTATATGAATTTTGCCACTAGTTAAGTCTGTTGTTTCCATTAATTATATATATATATAATATATATATATATATATATATATATATATATATATATATATATATATATATATATATATATATATATATATATTGTTGTTTCTTTCTGTTCTTCCTATCTTCATTACTTCGGTCTTTCCTATATTTATCGTCAGTTAAATTTATGGCATGTTTGATGTAATCTATATGTTTCTCTTTGTAGTCCCTCTTCTGATGTTGCCACTAGTGGTTGGTCATCTGCAAAAAGTGATTCGTTCAAGTTATTTTTCAGGTTGTTTTCTTCCTTCGTCTTTGCTACTTTGCAGATGTGATCTATGTATGTTATGAGCAATATGGGGGATAGTACATATCCATGTCTCACTCCCGGATGAATATGAAAATTATCAAATGTACCTGGGCTGGTTGTTACTGAGCATTAACTATCGACGTATATGCTTTGACATATGTTATCAGATGTTGGGGAACTCCGTATGTCTGTAGTGTTATACATAATTGTGCTCTATCCACTCTGTCAAAAGTTTTCTCTTGGCCAACGAAAGCCAAATATAAGTCTTGGTTATGTTATATCGCTCTTTCTGAAAGTTGTTAGAGGACAAAGATTGCATCTGTACAACTTTTATTTTTCCGAAAGCCTAATTGTGTGTTGTTGAGCTGTAGTTCTATATATGCCCGAATCCTTCTCTCTAGTATCTTGCTAAAGATTTTTCCTATGTGGCTTAAGAGTGATATGCCTCTCTACTTGGTGCAATCTCTCTTACTGCCTTTTTTCTTCCAGATGGGAACAATCACCGCTGTATTTCACTTCTGAGTAGTATTATGGTAAATGGCACTGGCCTACAGATTAAGCTGAACGTTTACAGAGCGGTGTTACTCCGTGTGCTGTTATATACGCTGGTAAAACATGGACTGTGTGTAGACGACAGGTGAAGGAGTTCAATAACTTTTACATACTAGTCTCAGGAATTTATGAACATCAGATAGCAAAAACAAATTCCAGATACCACTGTCATTGATAGAGCTGGAATCCCTAGAACCGTCACTATTCTTATACTAACGCTGATTCGTTTGGCATACAGTCTAAAGGGCGCAGAATCTTGAGTGTATTTTCCCTTACCAAAAGCATATCTATGTCGCTGATCCCATATCTTCTGGATAATTTTGTAAAATCTTCCCTATGTATGTATGTATGTATGTAGATGGCCCCTTAGCGATAGTCAGTCGAGTTCAAGTGAAACTTTCAAAAACATGTGTTCTATGTAAGCACTATTGTAGATGATCAAAGGGTCTATCTATTCACTAAACCCTTTGTTGATTCCCGTATTACCTAAAACACATCTTTGGTGTGGAAAACGAATTTTTGTTAAAAACGCTTTACGTTACTGTACGTCGTCAGCGAACTTGAGCGTGTGTAAATAAACAATACAAATAGGAGGCATTGAGAAGTTATAGAAAAAAATCAGAAAGCAGCCGAGATTTGAACCAGAAATTGTTCAGCTGGCACCTATTCGCCTCTCAGCTCAAACACGAGTTTCTATATAGTTAATGCTATATAGAAGTCATACTACGACGTCACTGTAGTAGGTGGTTGCCAATATACACTGTAGACATTTCCCTTACATTAAGTACCTATTCATTTTCCATATATCCCTGCGTGCTGATCTCACACAGTGCCACTCATCGTAGCTAATGTGACTAATCGCTGGTCGTGTTGCTTATCTTTGTTTCACCATCCAATGAAAAGTCTGATAAATCAAGATAAGTGATGCTGCGTGAGACTAGCAGTTTGTGTATCACTCAGCACTATCATATAGAACAGATATGTTCAGCCTGACACTCGCGAGCACCTTGGTGCTTCTCGGACATGTACTCGTACCATGAGAGTTTTAAAAAAAGTATTCGCGAGAGCTAACGATTACAAGGTCGAGAGCCCCTGCTGTAGAAGAACATAATAATAGGCCTATACACGAAGGGCATATATTTTTCCAATATTGTAGTGAAAGCTGGTTTAAGGATGGGAAATCCTTGTATTGCTTGCTGGCAACCAAGGGATATAGATGAGTCTTCGGTTTTAAAAATATAAGGGGAGGAGAGTGTGTTTAACTACCTTTTGGCATGCTTTCTATATAGTACTAATGTCATTTTATAATTCCCTAAAGTGGGTGGAGTAAACCTCTATTCTCCACACCCTTTATCTAATATAGGTGGATACATATTCTTGTTTTGCTTCTTGCCTTACAAAGGAGCAAATTTAATTGTTTGATTTGATTTAAAGTCTGACCAATGGATGTTCAGTTAGTGTCTAAGGGGGAAACACCTGTACAGTATTAAACAAACCTTTGGGGTACTCCTGTTACTCATCACTTCACAGGCACCAGGATATTCTGGTGACTGCCATTAAGGCCTGCTTTTCTGACGACCAGACTCGTCACGCGCATGAGAACCATTATACATATCAAATCGGCACGCTTAAACCTTTCAGGATGAATGAATGCCAGTCGTATAGATGATAACATGTTGTTACGTCATTTATCGTCCTCGTTTCACATGTTTCCTGTGCCACAACTTATCTAGTTTCAACTATTACGGAGTTTCTTCACATTTTGCTCTTCATTGTGAACGTCTATAGTCTTTATAAAGGCCTTTTGGTAGAAACGTCCATTTGTGAGTGCTGTTATGTGTGTTTCCGGTGATTAACAAACACTTCATTACCTTCTTCAAAGCTTTGTAGAGTGTTAAGCAGAGAAAGATACTGAAATTATTCTTCAACTGTGTTAGAGCACACTGTACTGATTCACACGATGTATTCCGGAGAACGGAATACGTCGTATCAAGGGAGACAAGCTGTGTTCTTTCTAATTTTATTGATTATTTCCTCTGGAAAAATAGTGACAAAAGGAATGACTTGTCTACGAAGAATACTCGGAGTGTCATTAAGAGATAGAATTAGAAACGATAACATCAGACAGATAACCAAAACAATACCAGTATTGGAACACATCAAAAGACAACATATCAAGTGGTTTTCATACGCTTCCTGACTACCGACAGATAGCATGCCACAAATGGCCATGACAGATAGACATAATGGTTATAAAGCCAGAGGCAGACCGTGTAAAAGATGGATCACAGAAATCAAAGAAGCCACAGGAACAAGCTTACAAACAGCGCACAAGAAGGCCATCTCCAGAGAACTCTTGACGCAGCAAGGCAAACAAGGGCCACAGCATATAGATAGATAGATTTCCTCTGGCTACATTTATCAAACAACGAGTGAATTTGTATTTATAATTATTGCTGAGGTTAGAACATGCTGAGGTTAGAACATGCTGGGGTTAGAACATGCTGAGGTTAGAACATGCTGGGGTTAGAACATGCTGGGGTTAGGGTTGTATTGTCGGGATAAGCAGGTGGCCAGTATTTCTGATTTTCTTCAGTATTGCATCCTTATCAGTCAAGGGCAGGTTCAACATCGATATGACAGCTATTTCGCTAATAGAAATGAACCAGCAGTGATGTCACACATACTACTAAAAAAATTGCATTCAGCGACTGGGCTGACTACGTTGAGTCATATTTGTCATTTTAAAAATATGAACAATAATTTTAGCAGCATACATATATAGAATGTGTTTATTATAACATGGTTGTATTGATGGGACCTGATTGGGGAATACATAATAACATTGCCTACCTTTCATGCTGCCGGCAACTAAGGAGGTTGGGCATGATCTCTGCTGTGATAAGTCTGCTGAAGATCAATGCCTGACTGCATACAAGAAAGTCATGGCCAAGACCTCTCGAGTCTGACACAATGTTCTTCCGTCACAAGAAAAGATGGGCATAGCATTGAAAAAAAGTCAAGTTTGGTGTTTGTGAATACTCCGGTGGAGCGCATGGCCGTACAGCTAGAACACCGGCCTCAGGTTCAATCCGCGGTTGGGACAAGGATTTTTATCTTTTGATGGTGCAATAAAAAATTCTTCCTGTACACATCGCGGCGACAGCTTTGGCAAAGCAGCCTTTATTTTCAGTCTCACTGCACTCCTTAACAGGAAAACATGCAGTAACGAAAGAAATGAATCCTCCGGTGGCTCAGAAAATCCTGTTGCAGTGGGAACATGAATGAAGTCTTAACTCTTAGTGGACCAGGGACACTTTGGTTTTTGTCTCTTACGAATTGCCAGCAGTAATCTTTTCTTCTCAAATTTCTTAAGTGGTGCACTGATCCAACCTAGCCAGGCTGGGAGGTTAAGAGATGTAGTTTCCTAGGAGATTGCGACAATACTGCAGTGCTTGAGAGATGTCTTTAAGTGGTCCTTGAAATGTTTTAAGACTGCACAGCTTGTGGCATTGAACCATACTGTCATATTGAGTGATACGGTTATCTGGGATGCAAGAGCACTGAAACATCTCATCAAAAGAGAATGCCAGAAAAAAAAAAAAATCAGAGCTGAAAATAAAACTCATATAAGAGGGAATCTTCTTCAGTGTACATTCTCAAACTCCTACTAGATTTCCAGCAGGATGTAGTCCAAAGAATGGAAATGTGTTGTCATCATTTTATTTGTGTCAATGGTCTGATTAATTCGTCTGGGATTAGGGGATAAGTGGGACAATCCAAAGAATGAAAATGTGTTGTGTCATCGTTTTATATGCACCAATAGTCCAATTAATCCGTCTTTGGCTGGGGATAGGGGACAAACTCATAACTTCCTCTGAGCTCTATCATCATCAATTAGCATGCACTTTTATAAAACAAGATCGATTGATGATCTGAAAAACATAAAAATGTGAAATTGATGCAACCAACATCACAGTGCCAAATCGCACATTATCAAGAGAGAAGCTTTATGAGATGTCCCTGAGCTCTTGTAGCATATATTTATTAGCCGTATCTTTAAAAAATTTATCAAGAATAAAATAAACTGTACACATTTTACACAAATACTAATTTTATTACATTTTTAAAGACGTCGTACAAAGTATTCATTTTCTTGTAAATGTGTTTGTCCACAGGCAAATCGATAGCGACACAAGCAGCAAGTTTGACAATGGATAGATTTTAGACTGGTGGCCAACATACAGACCACAATGTATGGCTTGCATACTAGCGATTCAGCTATGGATCTCAACGTTCAATGGATTTGGTAAAAAAAACAACTGAATATATTAGTTACCATCTCCTTCCTCAATTTACCAATGAAACCGTGATATAATACATCTCCATTATCTGGATGTTAGATTCCCTGCTAGAAATCTAGGACCATTGTACTGCTACAAGAGAGACACAGAGAGAGTTTGAGAACAAATGTAAAAAAATATTTCCATGTGAATCAGCCTAAGCTTACTACTCATCTTTTACTCTGTTTTGTTCATCTTAATATAGGATATTTATTACTACATTTGTTCCTCTGTCCACTTTTGGTAATGTTTAACACAACATTTGTACACAGTTTACACAAGAATCACAAATGGGGAGATGGAGCTGCAGGATTTGTGTTCCATCATGTATATGTGCAATACATATCAATGAATGTATATATAACATAAAATACAGGAAATCACATATATACGCAACACAAAATGACTGTTTTAAGACAAAAATTTATCTTTGCTAATTTAAAGTACTAAATTACTGGTTGCTATAACATTAGTTTATTATGTTGGTTGAAGTCATTATTGCCAGATTGGTGAGATGCAGGATTACTTTCAAAT
The DNA here is from genome assembly GCA_034231615.1 of Meghimatium bilineatum. Classification (NCBI taxonomy): domain Eukaryota; kingdom Metazoa; phylum Mollusca; class Gastropoda; order Stylommatophora; family Philomycidae; genus Meghimatium; species Meghimatium bilineatum. Next base: position 6,796,503 of record CM067309.1, on the reverse strand, counting down.
GTTGATTGTTGCAGAATTTAAGGTACAGCCACTCTCTCATCATTGTTGTGGTTTACTGTTGGTGGACATTAATAGAAAGCACTTAAATATATTTAAGTTTAATATTACATAATTATTGTGATTCTTCAAATGTTCCATATACAATGTTAATTCATTCAATTAGAGAGCTGATCAAAAGGCTCTTCTTCTTTAGCGTTCATTCTCAAACTCCTGCTAGATATCTCTTTAAGTTTAAAAGTCGTAGAGGATTGACTTCACTGTACTTGGTTTCCCATATGTACTCCGTCACTCTCAGCGAAGCAGCACGCCGCCTGCCGAGAGTACCACTCATAGCATGTAACTCCTTAGCTTCAAGTGATAATCCACAGAGATCTCCGAAAAAATCCACCTTATAAACAAAACGACACGAGCCGGTTTCAAACTCATGACCCCTTGAACACAAGGCGAATAGCTTAACCACTACGCTAAGGTGATCCCATTAGAAGGACAATGGCCCTACTTGATTTCCAGCAGCGCCCGTGTGTTGCCGGGGCCCGAAAGGGGAGAATGAACGCAGAAGAAGATTTCCAGCAGGATGTAGTTCAGAGAATGGAGATGTGATGTGTCACCGTTTTATTTGTGCCAATGGTCCGACACATCAGTCCAGCTGAATCAACAGGTTGGAAGGTAAACAGTGAAAACAAAAAAATTCTTTTTACACAACTTGTCTCCAAAAATGTATGAACATCAGATGACAAGGCATGATGCCAGAGATATACCACTGTCCTTGACATGCATAGATAGTAAACAGTGTTATTATTCCTTGCCTCATTGTTTTTTGTGTGTATTATATTATTGTAGCTTTTTAGTAACATTTATCATCCGTGTGTTGCTGGGGCCTGAAAGGGGAGCAAAGAATAGCAACACTGTTTACCTTCCACGCATGTCGTAAAAGGTGACTACGGAGGCTATGGGATGGAGTTGGCTGTCCCATCCCATATAGGGTCAGTGACCCAAAGCCATGCTATAGTCGGATGTATCAGGCCGAAAGGCGCAGATATAGCAGCAATGCTGTAAACCATGACACAACGCATTCCGTTCTCCGGACTACATCCTGCTAATCTGCAGGAGTTTGAGAACGAACGCAGAAGAAGAAGTAATATTACAGAAAGATTATTGTTAACATTAGATGGTGGAAACCAAGATTGAAAAAAAAAAAAGACCAAAAAAAGAAATTTATTGCAATATGAAACGCATATCTTCTTTCGTTCACTTGAAACATGTCTATATTTGTAATTCTGTCTCCTGAATAAAACTCAGTCTTTTGTAGTTCATACAGTGGCCCATAGAGCTTTTATTCCAGAAATGCTGCCTCAGCATTTCATACTCACAACACTATTGAAGTATATGTTTGGCACTCTGTGCTGCCTGTCCACATGGCAGTGTTGCCAATATTTTATGTACATGTGATGCGGAATCGGTTGTGTCCTGTTCTGAGGCGCAGAATTGCAACTTGTTCTGATCTATTCATAATGTGATGGTCATCTTGTGGTGGTGTTTGCAGCTTTCTTATTGACTTGATCCTGTTTCTTCTGATGGTAGGTGATTGGTACATCTGGTTGGCTTTCGACAGCATCTTCCTTAGTCAGTTGGTCTGCTTTTTCATTTCCTGGTATTCCACAGTGAGAGGGTATCCACTGCACAGTTACCCTATACTAGTAAGACAGTTCAATAAGTAATTTTTGTGCATGTATATCCAATTAAATTTTACAAACTACGAATATTCAACTCAACTCCATATTGTTGTATGGCTCAAAATAACAATATGAACTACTCAAAAACTACAATCTTGCCATTAATAATGCATGTACATAAGTAAAAGTTTGAAATACTCACATCAGTAAAACTCCATCACAGAGAACTCATCAATCAAGTGACATACCAAGTGATGTAGGTGATCATGTTTCTCTATAACTTTCTGTCTCGTATTGTTACTAAGTTTAGTTGGTGACATTCTCTTGTGTCACAATGACAACCCATCAAACAACTTATTTATGTCTTTTTTCTGTTGCTTCTCCCCTTGATTTTTCTGGTGGTTAAAGTTTTGCTCTTCTCATCAAATGTCCTAAAAATCTTGACTATCTACTTCTAATTGTTGCTATAAGTTGTCTTTTTACTACATCACCGAGAGGACTTCAATATTAGTTTTGTTTGCAGTCAATAGAATATTCATTGTTCTTCTACAAAAAAATCAGAGCTCATTAGCTTTCAGTTTATTTTCAGCTTTCTTTGCTTAGTCCATTCTTCTCATTCATTTAATAAAATTGGCTCAATATAACATCCTAGCACTGAAATTCGCATATATGTTGAGAGTGCTCCATTGCACACAAAAAAATCATTATAAAAAAATGCTGATTTGGCTTGAGCTATCCTGCTGCCACAATGTAGCACCTGTCAGTTAATGGTGCCAAGAAACTTGACTTGATCCAATTGATTTAATTTTCAATCATTCATATTAATATTAGTGTACTGGAATGTGCCTCCCTTCTGAGACTAAACATGCATCCATAAACCCTCTTGCACATCCATGCCTTTGAGACAACTTTATATGAGGTCAGAGTGTCGTCTCAGTTGCACAACTGAGAAGAACCTGTGCTTTTGCCAGAAAGGCTATGGACTGTCCGGATTTTCCATCTCACAGCTGAAAGAATTATTTCATCATCATCATGTAAGAATGCTGGTGAGAGTACTATGGACAGCTAGAAAAACTAACCAGCAGGTGCTGAAAGTTAAAAGCAAGATTCAAGTTACTTAATAATATCCGAATGAGACAATCTTTATTTATTGGACATCCGCTGAAGATGGATGTGTCGGGACATTGGCACAAATAAATGGCGACAAATGCATTTTAATTCTCTGGACTACATCTTGCTGGAAATCTAATCGAACCATAGTTCTGCTACAAGAGAATTCAACAGGAGTTTGAGAATGTAAACTGAAGAAGAATTTATTGGACACATTATTAGACAGGGATGTCTGGAGAACATAGTTACAACAGGCAAAATAAAAGACAAGGGAGCTTGAGGATGACAGTATGAGAAAATATTAGACAATTTGACATGGCAAAGAGTCAACAACAATCCTGATAGAGGATATTGAAAAGAGAGGTGTGGAGATCCATGATCACCTACACCAGTACGCATGGCATTTGATGATGATGACAAAAATAATGGGCAGGACATGAAAAACACTTGGAGACAGTAGCTAACACACAAAAACAATGTGTTTGTTTCCCTTCATGCCCCTGCAATATAAATTTAATAACAACTGTGTACAATACCTGTCGTCTTTTTTTATACTGCACAGAATGGTTTTCCTTTGTAGACTGTTTCCTCTTCTTTAGTAACAGAGGAGTTCCACCGGGACTTCTGAAAATATTTGAGCTGCATTACAACATTCTTTCTATTTCTTTCTTCAAATGGTTAGTTTTGAAGTGATGTAACTTGGTTTCCTATCACTAATAGGTAACATATTCTTCTAGTATAAGGGATAGATGTAGAGAAAATACTGAGGGAAGATCCAGTTAGTTTCAAGAAAGAGAGATCATGTACTAACCAGATCTTATGCTGTGATATCAACACTAAAACTCCCCTGTTTTGTGGACTTTGAAAAGGGGTTTCACCAATGCTAACCATCTCATATTATGGCAAAACCTATATGAATTTGATTTACCAGATATATTGATCAATATTCTAAAGATTATCTCTACAGGTAACCAATACTGCAAGAGACATTAGGGTTCAAAAAGTATTTCTCTAAAGCCACATTTGCTTTCTGGAAGAAACCAGACCAGCATGATTGACCTTGCATTTATAATGGTGGACAATGGTAGCCCTTTTAAGTATCCGTGGATCAAGCTCATTATTACAAATTAGGCTGAAAATATTGGCAGCTTCTGCATCAGTAGTGCAAACATTTTTGGTCACACATATAAACTGTGTCCACAGTCATCGTTGCTTAACCGTAGGGCTGCTGTCGACTTAATCACAGATGTCCATGTGTCATTTTTAAAATTACCAGATTACAACAGGTGAACCAAGCTTACAGGAGGTAGAAATAAATATGGGTGTCTGGATAAGAATACAAATAGTAATTTTGTATAGACGCCCATAGAGCCCGTAAGGTTAAGGTATCCAAATATTTTAATATATTGACTTGCTGCTGACTGATTCCATCTGAAACTTGGTTATTACATAAATATTTCATCTGTCTGGACTTCTTCTTCTTCTGCGTTCGTTCTCAAACTCCTGCAGATTAGCAGGATGTAGTCCGGAGCTGTCTGGACTAATTTGTTATAAAGAGGGGGGGGGGGGGGCCTCTCAATTTAATATGAAATATAATGAGTTTTCAGTACAATACAAGAACCGGTGGACAGGTTTCTACGGAACAAATAGCAAACATAATTAAACGGAACGAAATTCCGATGAAGTCGCATATACTGAAGCACATATTTGACATGTTGCGCGATGAGAGCCCCTGACCACTCGACATGCACACTGTACACTGAGTGGCAGGTTGTGCCAGTTCATTGCATGCAAATCACTAGATCGGTATTTTAAGTTACAACTTTTTAAGTTTACGAGATAGTGCAATAGCATATGAAATTTAAAAGTTGGTATGTTGTCACATGATTTGTCCACTGATTCTTGTATTGTATAAATAACGAAATTGTCGGAGGGTGTCCGACAAAGTGGAGGGTGCCACAATAACTGAACGAACAAATGGTAACGCAAAATAAATTAAACTGGTTACTAGAAAAACTGTACCTATGAATAAATATATATATTTTTATTCATAGGTACTGTAGGTTTTTCTAGTAACTAGTTTAATTTATTTTGCTTTACCATTACTTCTTGTATTGTACCATTGAGTTTTCATTGTGAAAACATGAGGAAAAGAAGTGCAGCTAAACAAGCAAAAGACAGTAAAAAGGTCACCTTACTGTCTGGGTTCTCCGTAGATTTTGCTTTGTATTAATACTGTCTTGAAGTCTGAAATAAAACATTAAGATCAATAATTCAATATTTTATCACATTTTAAAATCTGCCTGTATGCATGTTGTTTTCTGTCAGTGCATTTTTCTTCTGCGTTCATTCTCAAACTCCATGCTGAAATTGGATTTGCTGGGCCTACAAGGCGCATAACGGTGGCACAACGCAACTTACGCTCCTGGCGAAGATCACACGAATAACCATGCTGATTACAATGGAGCGAATGCAAAACAAACAAACATTCTCAAACTCCTGCAGAATATAGTCTGGAGAACGGACAGCATTTATCATAGTTTACAGCTTGGCTATATCTGTGCATTTCAGCTTGACACATCCGACTTCAGCATGGTTTCTGGGTCACTTTGACCCTATATGGGAAGAGACAGCCAATTTTATTCCATAGCCTCCTTATTCATCTCTTATGACATGCATGGAAGGTAAATAGTGTTTATATTCTTCGCATTCCTTCTGAGTCCAGACAACACACAGGCAGTGTATTCTGTATAGAATAGTACTTTACAAGTATCATTTATTGAATTTTTAGGTCTCACTTGAATGTTCAGTGGGAACCTCTCAGGAACAGTGGTTAAGTTATTTGCGTTGTATCACAACCTGGTCAAGAAGTTGTGGGTTCGATTCCAAGTTGTAATGTCTTGTTCACAAGTGTAGAGATCCTTAGTGATGGTCACTTGAAACTACAGAGTTAAATGCTATGAGTTACATTAAGTGATACACTTGACAGGTAGTGTGTTGTCAATTGTTGACAAAGGTGGAGTCAATATGAGGAAATCCAATTAACATGAACTCAATACTACATGATATTTGAGTCTTTTTGTATATATATTAAATACTGTTGGACAAAAAACATTCAAGAATGCCTGTGCATGTCACTGAAAGAGGCAGGACAACTTGCTCAAGACCACAGAGAATTCAAGAGTTCCATAGGAAAGACTACGTTCTGGAAAGAATACGTCACTTGATGATGATTCAAAACTGGCCGTATTGAAGACATGTAGTCTTCTAAACAAAAGTGACCAACATCATATCAACAAATGGTTGCATGTATTGTAAGTGATTGGATGTCTGCATACAAAATGGCAGAACATATCTTCCACATAATGAGTAGGCCACTTCTCTAAGAACTGCATATCACAGAGAGTTAGAAGTCTTTTAGGCATGAAAGAAATCTCTGGAGACATCTCTCAGTGCACATAGGACACTTCATCACTCTTAATTCCAGGGATCAAAACAAATATAATCAGCTGCATGGCAAATTAAAGAAGTTACATAGTCAATGTAATATGAACTGCAACCTCTTTCCACCTTGAACCTCAAACTAATTTGGGCGAGATTGGACTGCAAGAGTAAACTACTAACCACTCTGCCACATACATTAAACTACAAAAATGTAGCTAGACGTAAAATTAAAAATTATCGGTACTATACCAAAAGAATGGTCTAGCGGAATGTGAGACACAAGATAAGAAAAAAGGGAGAATAAAATTGTGTTCTTCATGTTTTTATTATTTCCCTGGTGATAAGTACTAATACGCCAACCCAAGCAACTCATTCTGTTGATTGTGATGTTTAACAACGCAGTTCCAGTAATCCTTTTGCAAGCGTAGTAGGTTACGATTATAGTATGTCCACCATGTATATCTTTGCATCTGGGAACACTCCCTGCAACGGTAATGAATTTATTGTTCGAAAGAAATTTCAGCACAATTACAGCATCAATTTTGTAACTAGGAATACAGTGTCAAAATGATTTCACAAATTATTTAAAATTTCGGATCAGCACAGATTTTTTTTTTAAAGTGTAAATTTTAGACCCTTATTTTGATATAGTACCACATTATCTTACCTTATGTCCATGCAGTCATTTGTTACTGGTTCAGTTAAAGAAGTTTCTAAATCCATATTTTTAGTAGTCATTGTCCTTCTGAGAGTAACCTTCTGAAGAGCTTCTAAAGTAACTGCTGGCTGAGCTGAAGTTGTTACAACCTAATGATACATGTACAGCAAATGATTAGTTAGTAAAATGATGTGAGTTGCATTTTGAGAATTTGATTAAGTGAGAGAGTTGCGCAATGTTGTCAACCTCAGTCACTCCTTCACATTTGATCTCAATAGAAGGAAAAAATCACATCAAGTGACTGTGTTGGGGAGTTGTAGATGACCTAGGTACTTTCTGTCGCAATGTAACATCTTTTTGTCCATCAACTCAACTTACTTTTTTAAAGTTCCTTTTGTGCAGTTTGCCACATCCAGACATTTCATGCATGAGTAGAACATGGGCCCTTAATCAGACAACATGAGGTAAAGAGTCCACTATATACCCTCACTGATTTTACAGAATATATATCTCTGAAATTACTAGACAGACTGATATAATTATTATTCATTATATTATTGCTTTTAATGTCACATTTTCATATGATACTTCTTCACATATTAATGCAGTGGAATCTCATAATAACAAATCTGCTTTTAACAAATTTTCTGTTTATCAACACTTTACAAAATCGCAAATTATTTTAACACTTTTTGTCTTAATTTTAAAATCCTACTTTATAACGCATGCATTTAAGCATACATATAACACATTATTTTCCAGCATTAAGTACTAGATCTGAACTTTTGATTTGTGTTTGTGAAAATTTGCACACATGACTCCAACACAGCAAGGCATTGTTTTTTCTCTCAAACTCTCGAAGCATCTCTCTTGTAGTATAAATAGCCAAAATGTCAGAGGATGTCTGACAAAGCAGGGAGTGTTGCAGTAACAAAACAAATAAGTGATAACAGGCTATATAATGTTATTATAATACCATCAAAATAAATAAAACAATGTATAAATTAAATAGCAATAAACACAATAACACGGACTGTTTCCATGTTGCGGTCCAAACTCAAGCAACGAAAACAAATTAAAATAACAAAAGCTTGTATTTATATACAGTGATATTTATACCAAGGCAACTTTGTACATAAACAGAAAGGAGGTTGATAAATAATAGGGGAAAGGCATTCAATTATGTTTATAACGGTGTGCTAAATCCTAGACACTATTAATAGATATAAATTGTGGTCTTAGATCGAATCAAGAGAATACACAAACACTCCAAATAGTGTGTGTGTGGGAGGTCACATGAGGACAAATCAATGTAGAGAATTGGGGGAGCGGCTGTTTGAATCGGTAGGGGGGGGGGGGGTGTTGTAGTTGACAGTATTAGGAATGGGGACTTTTTTTTTAAAAATTGAGTATGTTGATATATATATATATATATATATATCCAGCCCTCATTTAATTACTGTCACCTCCCCCCCTCCAATTTTCTATGTTGCATATTGATAATCCACTGCTGTGTTTATCCTTTGTGATATAGAACAAAATACATTGTATTATGATTTCCCACTGAAGATGGATGTGTTGGGCCATCTTATGTCTTTTGGTCGCACACATCTGACATCAACATGATTGTTGAACATCTTTGACTACTTATGGGATAAGGAAGTAAACGCCACACCACAACCTCCCTAGTTGTCTCTTACAGCATATATAGCAGATCACAATGTTGCTACTTTATGCTCTCTTTTCAGACCAGGCAACATGTCAACCCACAGATGTTTCCAACTTCCAGGCCTTCTGACATAATGTGCTTAAAATTATTGTTAATACAGTGGAATCCCATTATAACAAATTGGTCCAGTATGCCCAAAAATGTATGACACAACTGAATTTCGTTATATATGGTTATGACAATTATTAACATACTGGTAAATTATGTCCCTTGCGATCATTAAGTATTATTTCCCTTGTGTAATGTTTTTACATGAAGTAATCACTGGGTGTCAACCATGGAGAATGGTCTTCTTCTTCCTCTTCATTCTCAAACTCCCACCGCATATCTCTTGTAGCAGGACCATGGTCCTATTAGATTTCTAGAAGGATGTAGTCCAGAGAATGGAAATGCGCTGTGTCGCTGTTTTATTTGCGTCAAAAGCCAGACACATTCGTCTTCGGCGGAGAGAATGGCTTAGAATTGTTACTTTAGTGATGGAAAGTCTTGTTTTAGTACATGTGCCAGTTCCTTGTGGTTAAGTATTGTTTTGACTCTTTGACAGTCCTTGTAGTTGTTAGTGAAATCCAAGGTCAACGTCTTTTCAAGTTTAGTAATGGGAAGGGAGCTGTATGTATCTCTTTGTTATCTGATTTTTGCTGTGGCTTATTTTAGTGATGGGAAGGAGGTGTTGACATATGGTTTATTTTATGAACAGGATTTTTTAACCCCTTAGCTGCAATGTTAGGGTTGTGTCGTTAGTGATGTTGTATCCTTAAGGATACAATGAGGGGTTATCACCATTTTGCCGAGTTCTTCATCTTAATTTCCCAGGGTAACAATTCATCTGGATGCTTTTTGACAGATTTTTTCCATTGGAAGCTAAGAAGAGGAATATATTCGCAAAATGGTGGTGGCTTTTCATCGTATCCTTAAGAATAGCCCCGCACCTCAGGGGTTAAATAGATATTTGGTTTTCATGAATTACTCAGTGACCATCAGCAAATATAAGACCTGATTAATCATCTGGGAATCATCTTCCAAAAGTAGAGATTCGATTTTACTTGTTATTTTCAATGACTGTCGACAAAAAGTGACAAATGAAAAGTACATGGGAAAAGTCAAATGCGACACTAGAAGGATGATTCCCTTTGAGGCAGCAGGTCTTAAATGCCATTGATCATGGGTATCAGTTAAAAGAATTCCCCATCTTCTTGAGAAACAAGCATTGTTTCTTACCATGCACTAGATCTAGTCTTTCGGCAAAACAGTCATGACGATTGATCCTTCTAAAATTATACTGTACAATTTTACTTAATTTTCCTGTGATTTTCATTGGTCACTTTGTTTCGATAGCCAATGAAAATCGCAGGAACAGTTAAATTGGGACATTATAAGAACTATTCCCAATGAGTCCACAGAACTTATTGTCCAGGAACTGGACTGAATGTGTGTGTTGCTTAGTCTAAAGACATGCAATGAAAAACAAGGTCACTGCCTAAAATACACACACCCAGTCGATCCCACTATTTTCAGTGCATTATTCTGTCTCTGACTGGTGATTTATTACTCTCCCTCATTACCAAACCTTAGAATACAGTGGGGAAGATGATGGACTGTCTGCAGCAAGTAAAATGGAGACATGTCATACTGGGTGTTGATTTAATGGTCCAGGATCCCAAACCATCAGTTCAAAAACTGGTAGCTTTTGAAAATATGCACAGGTCGACAAAAGTTCAGCTTTTTTTTTTTACTTTCTTACCTCAATCATTTTTTAAAACAGTTTGTTATAAAGGGATATTGATATAAATGCATGCGTTATAATAAGCTTTTTTTATCAACACAAAGAGGTTAAATAACCAGGCTTTTTAAAAAAAGTGTCATTAAAGGAAAATTCGCAAAAACCGGATTCGTTGTAACGGGATTCCACTGTACTTTCAAACTCAGTCTCTACTTTCCTAAAATGTAATGTGATCTACCTTCTGTATTTATAGCTTACCTTCTCTGCATGATCAATATTTGACTGGGACATATCTGCAGACCTCATTCTCCTTAGCCTGACATTCTTCAGTAATTCAACAGTAATTATCGGCTGAATAGATACACCAGCAGACTATAAAAAAAAAATATTAACAAACATTTGATCATACTTTTTTATAATGGTTTTACTAACTGCCTGTGTGTTGTCAGGGCCCAAAATGGGAGCAAAGAATAGCAACACTGTTTACCTTCCATGCACGTCATACAAGGTGACTAAGGAGGTTATGGGATGGAGTTGGCCGACACATCCCATATAGGGTCAGTGACCCAAAGCCATGCTGAAGTCGGATGTGTCAGGCCGAAAGGCACAAATATCACAGCAATGCTGTAAACTATGACACAACGCATTCCGTTCTCTGGACTAAATCCTGCTGATCTGCAGGAGTTTGAGAACGGAAGAAGAAGAAAAATAGTTTTAACATTTGACTCCTTTTTTCTTGTACATCCACTGTAATTTTTTTTGGGGTAGGAAGAAGTTCAGAAGTTCATTCTCATGACTAGACATCCCTTCTAACAGAATGGTCCCACTAGATTTCCAGCAAGATGTTGTACAGAGAATGGAAATGTTTATGTCTCCACTATATTTGCGACAACGGTCAAACATATCTTACTTCGGCAGCACTCTCATTTAAACAGTTTGAGCCAGACAACATGAATATATTGTGCTATGGTTTAAGTTGTGCAGTATAGACTTATCATTAATTTTGACATGGCCCCCATTTATTCAAAGCCAGATGTTCAGCTTCTAAAAAATACACATGTTCAATGATAATAAATTTTATTATAGCATGTTTTCTATTGCCGGCTTCAGTAGTTGGGAAGTCACACGATGCTAATCTGTGCAAATTTGGTAATAGTTCTAGCACAGCAAAGTCATGCCTTCACATAGCATTGGCAAAATTACTGCAATATGCAAGTGGTGCCTAAAAATTCAATAATAACTGGTAATACCTTATGCATGATATGTTTCAATGATTTATTTAGATATGATGATATTTTTTAATTCCCTGTATACGCATGTTTTGGACGACACATGATAGCGAAGACTGGTATTAGAGATTGCAGGAATTTAAATTACTTAAGGAGATAATAGAATGTGTCATGTGACGTATTCTTTCCAGAACATAGTTTCCTTATGAATCTTCTGAAATCTCCGCAGTCTTTGGCAACTTGTCTGATCTCCTCTAGCGATAATAGAGATGGATGATTAATAGGCAGGATGAGAAAATGTGATTTCCGCCAGGGAGCATGGCATATGTTGTGCTACCGTACACTGTGTGCCATGTAGGTCTAGCATATACAATATTGAGATGCTTTTAATTTAGGTGGGCTTCCCTAGGCTATGACAGTCTTCTTATCTGTCGCCAGATGACATGTGTATCAACTCTATGCTGTGACAGTTTATCACCTACTGTGCCCTTGGACTTTACCAGCGAAAATATATCCCTAGGTGATAGTCTCAGAGGAAATGGCTTGGGTCAACTACATCCATCTTGTACAAGGTGTTCCAGTGAACTTGTCTCGCGTAATTAAACGCATTGTTCCTGTTCTGTCGGGTACTAAACGTTCTCTTATTTGTGAACATACTTGTGGAATAGAAAACACTCTACAATAGAGCTGGGCTCAAGTTTTTTCATCCTATTAGCTGGAGTTAGCATGCACATCCATAAAAATCTGTTGAGTGAGATGGAGTAACTATGGGTTTGCGCAGTATACAATAATGTCAGATCATAATCAATAAATTTGAGATGTTCTATCATAAATCTTGTGAAGACCAGAGATATAAATTTGAGATGTTCTTTTTCTTCTTCTTCTTCTGTGTTCGTTCTCACACTCCTGTAGATCATCAGGATGTAGTCTTGAGAATGGAATGTATAGTGACATGGTTTACAGCTTATCTGCACCTTTTGGCCTAACAAGTCCAACTTCAGCATAGCTTGTGGATCACTTTGACCCTGTATGCGATGGGACAGCCAACTCCACCCCAGAACTTCTTTAGTCTCCTTTTACATGTTTGACAGGTGCCACTATTCTTTGCTTCCCTTTCTGGTCCACCAACACACAGGAGCCTGGAGATATAAAATGACTAACAACTGAACAAAAATAAAAGATTACGTCTTCTTCATCGTTCATTCTCAAACTTCCGCTGGATCTCCCTTGTAGCAGGACCATTGTCTTACTAGATTTCCAGCAGAATATAGTCCAGTGAATGGAAATGCGTTGTCGCCGTTTTATTTGCGCCAATGGCCCGACACATCTGTCTTCAGCAGTTAAAATACAACTTCACAAAGAAACTCACCTGGCACTTCTTTAAAGTATTTTCTTTCCTTCGTGTGACATTTGTTATTGATGCAGATTGTAATTTCTGTGGTAAAGGTGGCGGAGGCGGAGGAGGTGGTGGAGGAGGTTGGTTGACATTCAATGGTTCTCTTAATGATGATGAAAAGACCAATAAGTCTGGTAAATCAATGGTGCCTTGTAGTTCAGTCAGTTTTAGATTTGATGTTAACAATTCTGTCTGCGTTGATACCTCTGCTGTCTTTTTTCTCAACTGTAATATACTGTTGAGTAAGAAATTCAATGTAAAGGCTTTGTGAAGCCAATGACTAGTGTAGTTAATGTAACAGGAGAAAAGTAGATGAAGAAAATAGAAACAGACAGGACTATAATTTATGTTGACATGATAGTAAACAGCATTAACTTAGATCAGTTAGGCCAAATATGGCATACAAAGACGTTTTTACTAGCCCGCCAAGCAAATTAAAAACTAGCACAGTGCAAAGTGGAATCCCATTATAGCAACTTGGTCCGGACCAACAAAATATATATGTAATAACAGATACTAAAAGATACTTGGTATTTAGCTTCCACAAAATGGCAGACTAAAATTAATGTGTTCTCTTTACGGTGTTCGATTAGCAGTTGTTCCTTCCCGAAAGTAAAGGCAACCTACGGGAATAATGTGCCTAAAAATTTCTATGCTTAGAAAGAAAAATATTGGAGGGTAGAGCACCTGGGTAGAGGAGGAAAGGCAGACTAAGGAGACGATGAACTGACATTAAAGATAACATGAATACATCGATGGAAAATGCAAGCCGCATCGCCCAAGACAAAGAAGGGTTCAAGGAGTTCATTGGGAAGACAACGTTCTGGAGAGAATACATCACATGACAGTTATGACTTGGTACTTAGAAGGCCAAAAATTACAAAATTGCTTCTTGACCCCTTCCCACACTGAAAATGAACAATCCTGCATGTCGACCCACTAAGGTTATCTACCACGGGGTTAGAAAGACAATGGAGGTCTGAGTAACGATAATAGGAATTGGTTATAAAAAGTGAAGTATAAATAACCAACCTGTCAGAGAATGTCAGACAAAATGGAGAGTGCAGCAGTAGCAAAACACAGAAGCGATAACACTATATTAAAGTAATAATGTTACTTAACCTTCACAGCGCCTATATTAACACCAGTCGCCGAAAAACAAAATGGCAACTAGCGCCGTTGGCAACATACTCCATCCAATGAGATATTGTTATAATAGACGCCCCACAGCATGATTGGTTACTCGGGAACATGCGCTATTGAAGCCAGTTCATTCCTACGTCCGACATGATCGTTGTAACAATGGCTAGCCAGAAGATACAAATTTTATAGCAATTATTCTGACCACATCTGCACACTGGTACGATGACATGATGGTGGACAGGTTTTATAGACCTTTCTTTCATCGTATTTTGAATAAAATAACATTGAATCGTGGCTTGGATCATGAATTATTGAGTTATTTAGTTTCACAGCAGTGAATATACAGAATACCGTGTTGGTTTGGAGACTTGTAGACGTTTGATATCGAATATGTTGAAGTGGCACAAAAAATGACTCTAGACCTAAGCTCAAAGAACGATTTTACTGCAAATCTACATGTTTTATACAGTTATATACCGGCTATATTTTGATAATTTCGCAGTGAAAGAACATAAATACAACAGATTTGCGTGATTTAGTTTACAGTGTTGCCAAGGAATTCGATAAGTAAGGTATTTTTTTATTAATTTTTTTCCTCTTTATGTGTTATAAAATATATTATTTTTGTGAAAAACGTCTTTACCACTTTCTAATACGTCTGGTATCACACACACACATGTACATAAATTACACCAATATATGCATAATTCAATTCGTTATTTATATGTGCAAATATTATTTAAATATCTCTAACAACCAACAAATTATCACATTTTCAAAACAGTCACCATCAATAACGCAAATTTTCAAAAAATAATCCGGTGGCAGGGAGACGTTTCATATTTTTTAATCTGGCTTGTTAAAGGTTAAACTGTTTCTTTGTTTATTATTTATTGTTTACATAGGTTTCAATATTTGATAGAATATTTTTACTACTGTAAAATTATGGTAAATTTTATAAGTAAAATTGTTATTGTAATATGTAATATAGTGTTTATCACTTCTAGAAAGTCATTTGTACGTAAAAACATAAAAATGCTTGAACAATATTTCTGTAAAATGAAGTATTGAAGATTTCCCTTAGTGTACGCATCTTCTAGGTCTATCGCTGCAACTACAGATTCTTCTTTATTCTGAAAACCTTCATAAACTTCACATGCAAGAACTGCTGCATTTGTGATTGTGTCTCTTCCAGGTCTGTATGCACCTAGGTTATTTGGGAGATCGCCTTTGATCTCTAGTTCCCTGGTTATGCGTCTAGTGACAATTCTTTTCAGAATCTTACCGTAGACATTCTGCAGTGTGATGATGCGATAACCTTTTATGTCAGTAGTATCTTTTAGAGTTATATATATAGTTATAAATATAGTTAGTTACACCTATCTTGTCGACATGCTAAGGAAACACAATATCCATTCCTGGATCATACTCTGGAGAGCAAATGTGCTAATCTGTAGAAAAGTTGTTCTGAATATCCACTATTGGCTATTTTCAGGTGCATGATGGTCAGAATATCCACACTTACCACTAAGTGTAGGTATGGTGACTGGGAGCTTTAGTTGTCTATCCAAGGCCAGATGTGTCGCCATGACTACATTGAATCTGAATTTGTTCAGGATTGTCTTGATATTATCTATCCATCTTTTTCTAGGTCTTTCTCTGGCCTTGATCTTTCTTCCACTGGCCTTGATCCGGATCATCTTATGTTATATGTTCTTGTCGGTAATTGGTTCATTCTTATAAGATGCCCGAACCATTTTATTTGTTGTTTCTCAATATATTCTATGCATGGTCGTATACCGAATCTTCTCTTGATTTCATCATTTCTCAGTTTGTCTAGTTTGGTCACTCTTGTGGCTTTTCTCAAGCATTTCATCTCACATGTAAGTTTTCTCTGCCGGGTTTCTGTCAGTACCTGTGTCTGGTATTGATAGCAAACTGTTGGCATAAAAATACTGTTTATCATCTATCGCTTGACTTCCATCTTGATCTTTGTGTTGTGCAGTAATGGTGATATCTGGTATGTCACTATATTTGCTTTCTGGCATCTTGTCTAATTTTCTGTTGTCTGTGAATATACTTCCCAGGTATTTAAATTCAGAAGTTTATTTCACTTTAGTTTTCTTGTTGCTCACAGTACTTTAATTATTTAGCAATGTACACACAATGCCAGCTTGTCAGGTCTATCGCTGCGGAGATGTTGTTGTCATGTCAGGATATATCTACTCCTTATTGAAAATTAATTACGAATATCACATCCAGAAAGAATTACACAATTGTAATTAACGTTACGACTGGAAAAACACTTCTGTCATTTTAATAAAACAATGTTTTTGTAATGTTGGAGTGCAACAATTCAGCGGCTACACACCACCATACTTGGCCAGATTTCTAAATACTAAAAAGAATGACATACTTATCATTAATCTCTGAACTGTTATTGTAATATCTCCATCTGTCAACACTGCTGCCTTCTATACACTTGGCACAAGGCATATTACAAGTCTTGCATGCATGCTTATTGGAAAGGACATTCTGTAAAGATGGAGTTAAAAAAAACCATTCTGAATAAGATTACAAAATGCTACAGTGGAATCCGGCTATAACAACTTGCTTCCGACCAACAAAATATGTATGTCTATCTATACTCTGTGTCCCTTGTTTGCCTTGCTCAGGGGTGGAAGAGTTCTCTGGAGATGGCCTTCTTGTGCACTGTTTGTAAGCTTGTTCCTGTGGTCTCTTTGATTTCTGTGATCCATCTTTTACATGGTCAGCCACTTGCTTTATAACCGTTATGTCTATGTGTCATGCTATATGTCGGTAGTCTGGAAGCGTGTGATAACCACTTGATCTGCTGTCTTTTGATGTGTTCCAATACTGGTATTGTTTTGGCTATCTGTCTGATGTTATCGTTTCTAATTCTATCTATTAATGACACTCCGAGTATTCTTCGTAGACGTCATTTCTATTGTCACTACTTTTCTTTTATCTTGTGCTGTCATTGTCCAGGTTTGACACTGGTAGCATAATGATGGAATAATAATAGTCTTGTATAATGCAACTTTAGTGTCTATGTTTACATTTTTATTCTTGAAAATATGTTTCATCTGTCCTAGGATCTGGTATGTTTTGTTGCATCTATTTTGTATCTCTTTACTGGTTTTCCCTTCACTCGATATAAACATGTATGTAATAGCAGAAATTCTCTATATTCAGTACAAACAATAAAGAATAAATATGATTCGAGTTATTGAAAAGTGTTGTTATATGGGGAAATTTGCTATAAAAGGATGCACTATAGATGGATTCTACTGTACTTCTCTTACAAAGCGAACAATGATGTATTGAAAATCTAAAACACATTAAAGGGGAGATTATAGTAGATACATAAATATGCTTAAGTATTTCTTCTTCAGCGTTCATTCTCAAACTCCCACTGGATCTTTCTTGTAGCAGGACAATGGTCCTACTCGATTTCCAGCAGGATGTAGTCCAGAAAATAGAAATGCATTGTCGCCGTTATTTGTGCCAATGGCGACACATTCGTCTTCTGCTTATATTAAGTATTTGAGAACATCTTGATGCCTGAAGGGGAAGTCCATAAATTACGGCAAAAGCATTTTTGCCAATTTTAAACTCCTCCTATCACGTCAACAGACTGTCAAGAATTCTGGGACATATATTTAATTATGTTAACCAACCACCACTTGATTTAATTTTGCATCATTGATAGTAATACAGCTATGAAATAAAATAGTAATAATTGAAACATATCCCGTACACAGGTTGTCGGTATTTAACAATAGTTGAATTCTAAGATGCTACTAATACAATCGTATCACCAGCACAATGTGAATGGCCAGCTTTCGATGAGTTGGGATTTCATGTGTCCAAAGTTTCATGAGTTGGGATTAGGCAAACTCACTATCAACTCTGCTGGCGGCAACATGTAACCAAATGTTTAAGGAAAAAGGCCTGTCACACCCTGAGTCACTGTTCCTTTATAATGGGTCTCAACCATACAAAAATTGTAATTAGTCTCCCCCTTCCCAGTGCTGGGCATCTTTGATTCCTTACCAAACATAAAGGGTACATGTATATTGATGACTAAGACACAAAACTATATTGATGTCTCATAAATAGGGCTTCCATTAAAAAAAGTCACTGTCCAGTACCTCATCTATTGAGTTATATTGTTACACTAAGTTCTGACCTGTCATTGGGACCATCAGAACCACTGACTTGTATTAGACACAGGGACCATCAGAACCACGGACTTGTGTTAGACATAGGGACCATCAGAGCCACTTTGTGTTAGACATAGGGACCATCAGAGCCACTGACTTGTGTTAGACATAGGGACCATCAGAGCCACTGACTTGTGTTAGACATATATAATTTACTGTTTTATGGTTATTGATCTGGTGGGTCACTGGTGAGACCCGCAGATCTGCATACAGTCTTTATCAAACATATACCCAGTAACCCTCAACACTGTTGTATGATCCCATATCATTATCATTGACAAAATTCTACACTTCATAATGATGTATTAAGGGGTGTATACATGTCTTTTCTCTGTTGTTTCAAGATCTGCTCCAAGCTGGTGGATCTTGCTTGACCATTCCTCATGTTTTATCTCCTTGGTTACTAGAACACCGACTGCCTGAAAAAAAAGAGTGTTACAGGAAAACATAGAAGATACAGAAAGCAAAGCTCTATGTTCAAGTACCATAAAGAACATTAAATCATCTAAAGAAGTCAATATTGTTTCTATTCACTCTAAATTCTGGAGCAATATTGTAAAAGTAAAACAGACTAGTTCTGTATTGTCTTATGGCTAACAATCATGGTATGTAACCCACACAAAATCACATCAAAACTATAGATCTTTATCCAAATAATATCTATGTCATCTACTTTGCATCAGATGGCTAGAAGTGATATCAAACGATGAGCTGTGGAAGAGAACACACCAACTCCAAGTTGAAGTAGAGATCTTCCTCTTCAGTGTTCATCCTTAAACTCCCGCTGGATCTCTCTTGTTGCAGGACCACTGTCCTACTAGATTTCCAGCAGGATGTAGTCCAGAGAATGGAAATGTGCTGTGTCGCCGTTTTATTTGCACCAATGGCCTGACACATCCATCTTCTGCAGATTTTTCTAAGATGTTATAGTACATTTTATATTGCCCAAAATATGAAGTTTATTCCTTATTTTACCTATTTTTAAAAAAAGTTGGGGTGGGGGTGATTGTGTTTC
Organism: Meghimatium bilineatum; assembly: GCA_034231615.1. Taxonomy (NCBI): domain Eukaryota; kingdom Metazoa; phylum Mollusca; class Gastropoda; order Stylommatophora; family Philomycidae; genus Meghimatium; species Meghimatium bilineatum. The sequence continues at coordinate 6,777,139 of CM067309.1, read as the reverse complement.
AGTTTTAACACCTTTAGGTAACATTTTGCAGTAGACCAATGGTGGGAAACCTTTATTGGGTCGGCAGGCCGGATTGAGCATTTTTCGTGTGATATGGGGCCAAACATATCACATGATGTCAAAGTAGTCTTCGTCTGCGTTCGTTTTCAAACTTCTGCAGATTTGCAGGATATAGTCCAGAGAACGGATGTCTTGTATCATGGTTTACAGTTCTGCTGTCATATCTGCACCTTTTAACCAAACACATCTGACTTCAGAATGGTTTCTAGGTCACTATGACCCAGTATGGGATAGGACAGCCTACTTCACCCCATAACCTCCTTAGTCACCTCTTATGACATTCATAGAAAGTAAAGTGTTGCTATTCTTTTCTCCCCTTTCAGGCCCTGACAACACATTGGAAATCAAAGAAGTGTTTTTAAGCTCTGTGGACCAGTACATGTAGTATTTTTAGGTCTAACTGTGCCTGTGTGTTGCAGGGGCCCGAGAGTGGAGCAAAGAATTGCAACACTGTTTAACTTCCATACATGTCGTAAAGAGGCAACTAAAGAGGTTATGGAATGGAGTTGGCTGTGTCATCCCATAAAGTGCCAGTGATCCAAAGCCATGCTAAAGTCAGATGTGTCTGGCAGAGAGGCGCATATATCGCAGCAATGCTGTAAACCATGTCACAGCGCATTCAATTCTCCGGACTACATCCTGCTTAACTGCAGGAGTTTAAGAATGAACGCTGAAGAAGAAGAAGGTCATACTTGTGTGCCAGAAAAAATAGGTTGTATTTTGCCTATCACGGCAGACCCTTCTTTCCTGTCATAATTTTAATTATATTAACAAACATCAGACAAGACGGACATGAACACATGATAGTGTGCCTAAATGTATTGGTAGAAAAGATAAATGCCCGTGTGTTGCCGGGGCCCAAAAGGGGAGCAAAGAATATCAACACTATTTACCTTCCATGCATGTCGTAAAAGGCGACTAAGGAGGTTATGGGATGGAGTTGGCTGTCCCATCCCATATAGGGTCAGTGACCCAAAGCCATGCTGAAGTCGGATGTGTCAGAACGAAAGGCGCAGATATCACAGCAATGCTGTAAACCATGACACAACGCATTCTGTTCTCCTGACTACATCCTGCTAATCTGCTGGAGTTTGAGAACGAACGCAGAAGAAGAAAAGATAAAGACATGCTGAGTTATGAACCAGTATCTTAGCACAGTTTTCCCATAAGTGCACAATTGCCTAGTCTGTGGCTGACCAGACACTGTCTGACTAGTGTCACTTACTGCACTTGCTCTGTAGTGATGGCATCAATCCTCTACCTTCTCATAGCATAAGTCCTGTTACCATACTTCCGTGTAACTGAATGAACCACAGGAATAAATTTTATTTCAAGTAATTAATCACGAGTAAACTTGAAATCCAGCTAGTCTACGGGTGAGTAACTTAGTACTACAGTGCTAGATTGCAAACGACTGAAAATATTTGGAGATCTATTTACAACAAATTTGTTGTAGAGATGGATCTTGATATGACTAACAATTGTGAGAATTCATACCAAGTAAAGACAATTTACTAATCTGACTAAAAATTGTGAGAATTCATACCAAGTAAACACAATTTACTAATCTGACTAACAATTTATTAGCAAACTAGCAAAGTGGATAAGTGCAGTAATAAGTTTACAAAGTGAATATGTAAACATCGGTGGAGAAGATAACAAGTATGGCCATGAACAGCTAAACAGGAGACCTATTGGACGCCCTCGTAAAAGGTGGATAGATAGTGTATTAGAGACACTCGGAAATATAACAGCAGAGGAGGCAAATAGAAGGGCAAAAGACCGTACACCCACTCTCCCCTCAACACCGAAAGGTACATGAGGACAGAAAGAAGAAGAAGAAGAAGAAGACTAACAATTGTGAGAATTCATACCAAGTAAAGACAATTTACTGAAATGATTGTTATCCTGCATTTCTATACAAACTTCTGCAGATTAGCAGAATGTAATCCAGAGAACGGAATGTGTTGTGTCATGATTTACATCTGAATTCAGCACAACTTGTGTCACTTTGACCCTTTTAGTCGCTTCTTATGGCATGCATGGCAGACAAGAGTGTCATTATCCTTTGCCCCAGGCATGCAACCAGATGTTCAAGTCAAAAGGATTGTCATATCCTGAGTCACTATGCCTCTATAATGGGCCTCAACCATAGGAAAAAAAATTTGTGCTGTCAGTTTCCTCCTCCCCAGTGCTGCACAGTACATCTCTGGCTCCCTCCCAATCAGAGAGGGTGCATAATATATTCAAATAACAAAACATGAAACATATTGCAACAAAAAAATAAAAGCATGAGAAGCGTAATTGTATAGATGACTTGCCATGAAGCTTATATAAGAAGATAACCTCAATATAACGGCACAAATAAAATATTTTGGACATATTAAAAGACATGACACCTTGTTGAAGACCGTACTTGAGAGTAAAGTCAAGGGGAGGCGAGCAAGAGGTAGACAGAGATACAAGTGGGAGAGTAACATCACAAGATGAACAGGTTACAATCTAGCAGAGCGCACCACCAAGACGAGACGTTGGAGGTCTGTTGCCGCCAAGCTTCATTGCGGAGACAGCACATAATAATGACATGGTAAACAATCTTCAATCACTTAAAAAAAGAACTTGGAAAGTGCACAAATTAATATTACAGTTCATCAATATTTACGACACGCCATATTGCCTGAAGAAAGTGTTCAGGCGATTACTTACAATTTGCTCACTCGTTTTAAAATGTCATTCATTACATTATACATGTATCTTATCAGTAATATTGTTGAGCAGTTGTGGGAGGCTTACCGTCATATTTGCATATTTTATCTCAAGCTGTTCCAAGCAGCTTTGTACAGAATGTGTTAAGATACCAGTAAGAGCAACACTCACCTTCTGCACAGTTTCAATACACCATTCTTTCAATCTGTTCATCTCCTTAAGGGTACTGCCAAAAAAGTCTGCATATCTTTGTAGAAATTGAAATACAGATTATTTCAAAAGATCTATATAAAGTACATCTAATAAATTTTCTTCTGCATCCTTTCAGTTCCTGTGGAACATAAGGTAATACTGCAGTGAAACGGAACAATAGTACTTATGTAGAACACAGGTTTTAAATGTTTGACTAGAACACAACAAACGGACTATCACTATGACTAAGGGGTTATGAGGAGGTGTAAACACGAAAACATACAAATTACAATACACATTATATCTCAATAGTGTATCTAGTACCTCTGTGTTGGTAAAATTGTTTTTACTGTTTTCATTGTTTTTCGCTGGTTGTTTTATATATTCCTGAGAAATACCTAAGGGTTCAAAACAATAAAAATATCTTGTGTATTGTAATTTTGGTGTTTACACCCCACAACCCCCTAGTCTTAGTGATAGTACATCTGTTGTGTTCATGTGAAACATCAAAAACACATGTTCTATGTTAAGTACTACTGTGAAACATAGAGCTGCAATTGTTGATCGCCAATGATTTCTATGTTGCTGTCTTCTTCAACTGTGACAATGAGGTGCTAGTTGGTCTGGTTTTCTCTTCTGTTGTTCTTCATCTTTAGAAGTATTGACCACCAAACTTCCAATGCATTGTATTTTCATCAGATCAGAGCCTCCCACCGAAGATGGATGTGTCGGGCCATTGGCGTAAATAAAATGGCGACACAGCGCATTTCCATTCTTTGGACTGCTTTCTGCTGTAAATCTAATAAGACCATGGTCCTGCTACAAGAGAGATCCAGCAGGAGTTTGAGAATGAACTGAAGAAGATATCATAGCCTCAATATTTAAATTTCTTTCAAAGACCAGGGGGTGATTCAATCATTCAACATAATTTCTTATGAATTTGGGTTGTCAGCCACAAGTCAACCTCCAAAACCTAGAGAATTTGTGTTAGCTTCATGTGGCCTCTCACCAAATGACTTGTTTGGTTTGGTTAAAACTACCAGGAGCAAAAGGTCCTGCCGTTATAACTAATATGATTAATATGTGAAGAAAACCGTCTCGTCACTACAAGGTTGAGTATAGGAGACCACTAATCTATTCGCTGAAACCCTTTGTTGCCTTTCGGCGTCAGAGGCAGAAGAGATTTCTGGAGACGACCCTCTTGTGTACTGAGTATATTGTGGAATTTGTCACCTATTTTATTTCGGTGGTCCATAGTTTTCGTGGTCGACCTCCAGGTCTGCCTTCGCTGTATTTGTGTAACATAGCTTGCTGTGGTATGCTGTCTGATGATAGTCTGCTGACCGCTAATCAACTTTGGAATATTTATCCATAGCTACAATAATCCCCTCAATGCCATAAGAGACTATATACAAACTTTTTATCATGTATTTACTGTACATTTACAGTAAAATAGGTGTAGGCTAACTGATTACACTAACATGACAATACTGTAAACAGGTACTTGGACATCTGGTTTACACATGTAAATATTGCTCTTTAGGCTATAAATATCCTGTGACCAGGGTTTCCTAACCTATGCTCAGTTTTTTTTTAATTTTAATAATAATTGCGTCTATGTCCATATTTAGGGTGATTCAAACCGGACATTTATGCTATATGTGGTGGTTAGTGATTCTGACAAAAATTTATCTCATACTGAACTACTGGAGAGAATTTAGTGCTTCAAGGAAGTTATTGTCAGAACCTTGTCTTGTCTTGAGGTCATCTTGTTGGTTCAATTTTGTATCTGCAAATCCGCCGAAGACGGATGTGTCGGGCCATTGGCGCAAATAAAACGGCGACACAACGCATTTCCATTCTCTGGACTACATCCTGCTGGAAATCTAGTACGGCAATTGTTCTGCTACAAGAGAGATCTGGCGGGAGTTTGAGAATGAACGCTGAAGAAGAAGTATCTGCAAATGCGTTGCAATATTCACGTTTCAATAAGGCTTGCTTTTTCCCGCCATCAGTTGTGCATGCGTCAAATGATCTGTCCAATTTATTTATTGTGAAATAAAACAAAAAATAATAGGAACATGTACAATTTTTAGGGGTGGGGGATACAGTATTTTAGTTATTAGAAACTAAAAACAACACCCCCCCCCCCCCCCCACACAGTTGACCCTTCTTGAATATCCAACACAATTCCAATTTTCCATGCCGCGAACCGTGACGTCACAACCATTGAACATTTCTTAGGGAATACCTCGAAGTGGGGCAAATATTCCCAACGTTGGACAATACCTAATTTGTGCCTATTTGTGTATGTTCTTTTATTGAAAATAACTAAGACAATTCAGAAATTATCATCTAAGCTCTATTAAGTCTATTTTGTGGTGACAAGTTCAGTTTATATTTCCATATTCATTCATTCATTAGGTTCGATGCCAGCTGGCATAGGCGATCATGGCTCTCCACAGCTCTCTATCTTCAGTATTATGTATGAAGATCGTTGCTTCCCTGCTGTGCAAGGTTGTCAAACTATCTCAATAATATTTCCTCACATTGTCGCCCTCCTTTGTCTCTGTTGCCTTCAATCTTGCCTGTTGTGACTAGTTCTCCAAACCACCTTGTATTATTTATATATATATGTTTCATGTAAATTATTTTGATGCAAAATTAATAATTATTAGGGTCTAATCATAGCTTTTTCAGGATTATCGTACAGTTGACATGTACAGACTTCCACTTGGTTGAAGTGTCGTTAAATTTCCCAATTTTCAAGGGTAACTATTATATACTATTATTTTTAATGATACTGTACTATTTTGAAAATTTGGTCTAAGTACCTACTGAACTGTGTAAACAAGAATAGTTATTACTAATGTAATAGTTAATAACAACTTAACACGCATGCCAAGCTTTGAAACCAAATTCATGAAAATTAACTTCATTTCAACTTTTACTACTTCCAAGTAACAGTAAAGTACTAAAGTTTACTATTTTTACCTGTCCTTTGCCTACTTTACTTAATAATTGGGCATGAAAATGAAATATTTAAATTAATTAAACTATACAACACATTAACATTAAAAAAATGATCAATAATACAGTATGACTTCAATAATACCGTTAGTTATGTAAACAAAATAATATGTTGCTGTTGTTGACTATCACATTAAAACGTTTGAAGTTCTATCTTCAATTGAATTACGCGGCTGTTTGTTAATAATGTTGGTAATATCAGTGTTGCCAACTCGTACCATCAATAATGTAAATAAACCAAATATCGGAGGATGTCCGACAAAAAGGAAGTGCCGCAGTAATCAGTAACCAAAGGTTTGGGGAAGGAAAGATACAAGAAGAATCATCATTTGAAAGCGCTAACAAACCAACCCACCCCACCCCCACACAACTTCATCATTACTCATCAATCATTATCATATGCCATTCTGGTTGGCGTAGGCGACCATGTCTCTCTGTCCACGGTATGGCTATCAGGATCGATGTTGTTTCCATGTCTTGCTAGGTTGTCAAACTAATATTTTCTCACGTTGTCCCCCTCTGTATCTGTTGCCTTCAGTCTTGCCTATTCTGACTATGTTCTCAAAACCTGCCTGTCTCATAAAGTGACAAAAAGGAAAGTCTTTTTCTTATATTATTGATGTGGGTCAGTTTCTCTTTTTATTCTTTCAATACCTCCAACCACATCTCTATTGCCTCTCTAATTTTCCAGTTTGTTTATAATGAAAGCACGCATTTTCTCTTTTACTAGATGCGTTTCCATTTCTGCGTCATAGAAACATGGCTTAATAAAAATTTCAGTGATCTATTTTGTGTATTAATGTTTAGTATATAAGTTATTTGTCTCTTGAAAAAGGTCCAATATGGACCGACACGTTGAGATTTGTCATGTTTAGTTTTATTGTATGTTTTTTTAATATACTTTTTTATATATTTTTTATTCATAGGTACGGTAAGTGTTTTTAGTAACCAGTTTAATTCATTTTGCTTTACCATTTGTTCGTTCGGTTACTGCGGCACCCTCCACTATGTCGGACACCCTCCGACCATTTGGTTATTTATATTTATAAAAGTTAAACACTAGACTAATGATTTTTTAAAGGTTTTTTTACGGAACGAATTGGCAATAAAATGCAATGTAATGTTAAATTTAGAGTCTGGGGAAAACTATTATATTACTATGTCGTCGAGATCTAGGGGATTCCTGGTCGTAGAACAAGACTCATCACCTAATAGTAATAGACGTCAGGTAATGTAGATAGTTAAACATGACAGGGTTGATATTGCTCTAAACTCTTGTATTTTGTAAATAGTAAAATAAGTCAACTCTCAGAGCAATCTTTAAAAAAAAATTAAAATGTCAGTAAATAATAACAAAATATATATAAATATAATATAATAAAATAAATATTATAATCAACAACTGCTATAATAATTCTATAATTTCTAATCTATTCTATACTAGTAATACTACAAAAATGTATTTGTATGTATAGTTTGTTATATTTTTTATCATAAATAACTCGGATATGTCATGAATTATTGGCTCGGCTACAATTCTTGGTTACAACTTTGTGCACTAGTCAGCTTATATTATATCTCCTTTTTATAAGTTCCATGTAAATTATTATTATATTGATACAAAATTATTTTTTTAAAATTCATATTTTTTTTCCAGAATTGACGTACAGACTTGGTTGAGGTATCATTGAATTGCAATTTTCATGGGCTATCTAACTGTGATATTTATAATGCTGTAAACCCATTTTGAAAATTGTGTGCTAATGCCTAAACAAGTTATAAAACTAAGCATAACTAATTGAATTGACTGACAATCATAGTGACAGTCGAGTATCAGCAGGGTGATGCATTCGACGTTTGTAACAGTACAGTACGGTACAGTGAGTACACTGAGTAGGACTACAACTTGTAATCCTACACACAGTGTACTCACTTGTGGTACTTGGACAAAATTTTCAAAATAATGTTACAGCATTAAAATACTGGCACAACTACGGATCACTCTTCACTGTGACCTTTGTTCTAGCTTTGAGGTATTGCCTAACCTTTGCAGTACGATTGCAGAAGTTGTAAATAAAATTATTTTATTTGAAACGGAATACTAATTTGGCATTAGCATTTAGATTAGGGATGGGGGTAAGGGTTAGGATCAGTTATAAATTTAAAAATAAATTAATTATAAAAGTTATAATTATAAATGTGGTTGATGTCGTTTTTGTCAGGAGATGTGATGTCATGGCATCCATTCATTTCATTGGTGTTACATGGAAATCCATGACGTCGGATAATTAAAAATGTAAACAATGTGTGCTATTTATAGCACAGTGAAGAGTTGATCCGTAGTTTTACCAAAATACTATAGTTAGATAGCCCTTGAAAATTGCAATTCAATGATACCTCAACCAAGTCTGTACGTCAACCCTGAAAAAAAGTTAAGAATTTATTTCGCATTAATTTGACATCAAAATAATTTACATTAGTCATATAGGAAAATATAAATAAAACCTGTGACCACAAAATGTATCCAAGCTGATTATGTCTGAATTATCTTTATTATTTTCAATAATACAACATACAAACTATACATTTTTGTGCTCTTAAAAACATGATGCATCTGTTGATCGCATTTCTAGAATTTTCAGTTGGACATGGAACTAATTGATATTCAAAATGGTGGATAATTTAGCATAATTATAATGAAAATAAATCATATATCTATGAAACATAATAAAATACAACAGAAACTATATATTTTTGTATTCATAAAGACAAGACTCATCTTTTGATCATACTGCTGAGATTCTCAGATGCATGCATGTACAACTGATTAATATTCAAATTGGTGGCTAATTTGCATAATAAAAACAAATGTTGATGTTTTTAATATTAACTGCTGTTTTCTGCAAAGTCCTGCAGTCTTAAAATTTACATATATAAAAAGAAAAATGGTTACAGAAGGTAATAAATCAAGTTGCAAACATGTCAAATGATATTGTCACTAAATGTAAACCCTGATCACAAGAAATTTATAGCCTAAGCGAAATTTTCCATACACGCCAATCCCGGATGTGCAAGTACCTACAGTGTATGCCATGGATTTGACACTCACTTCTGCTTCTTAATGTATAGTAAAAGAGTCACACCTTTTTAAAAAAATCAAGTTATCTTGGAGCAAAAAATCACAGCAATTTCACAGGTGTGCCATGAGCCTTGAACAACTAGAATCCAATTCACGTATAATAACTTGCAATGAGTAGAGAAAAGGTTACTTTAGAAATATGAAAAAAACCCATTAAATATATTATACAAATAGATAATATCAGGGTTTCAGAGTTCAAATAAAAGTTGGTAAGTAGGCCCTATCTTAAATCTGACTACCGGTATCTAGCCCCAGGGTCGGCAGTTTGTTTTTTTCATCTGAGGACCCATGCAAAAATAGACAGCTGGTCGCGGGCCAAACGAAAAATAAGCAAATATGAAAACGTAGTTATGTTACTGTTACCAAATAGGTATTCTAACATTTGTTAACTTATGGACATTTACTTATTTAGGTGCAGACAAATTGATAAATTTATTGAGTCATGGTTTTAGGTAATGCTTGAAATAAACAAATAGATATTTTGTTAGTAGCACAGTGGATCAGCATGTACTATTTTTGTTTAACTCTTTATCTCCCTAAGGTTTTCCTGCTATGCCGAAGCACATGTTTGAATATTTTTTATGAATTGATAGTCTTCCCTACAGATTGAGCTGTGAAGGTGCAATATGTGATAACGAGCAGTATAACTTTGTTATTCAAATATAAAAGAACTTTATATATAAAAACATTAATTTGGATAACATAATATGTTTGATATTGTGATTGATAAAAGTATTATATTTTTTTATCTTATTTCCAAGGTCCAAGACATTTCAAATCCTCAGATCCCATTTATTTTGAACGTTTCTGATGTTTCATCTTTAACCAAGCAAAGAATACACACATATGCCTATTCCTAAAATTGACACTTACTTAAACCTGGATGATTCATCAACTGTCTGAGAAAAATTATGGGAAAAATTTGAATGAACAACTAATTGCTTATCAATATTCTAATAATATGAATACAAACAAATTAGGTAACCCTTCGGAGAAGACGCCCCACCTTCTGTTCCAGTTTCCGTTACCACCTCAAACACAGCATCAGTCTCCAAGACTAGCTCCACCTGTAAGTCCAAAGCCTCGAACCAGATCTGAAACTAGTGTGGAGTCTACTGGAAGAAAATCTGCACTCATGTTACCACCTGCATCACCATCTAGAAAATACTTCAATGTCACCACCTCCCCTGTTGTGTCAGCTGGAAAAAGAAGGTGAAATTACCTTTAGTTCTGTTTTAAAATATATTTTGAAATTTTGGTATTCTTCTTCTTTAGTTCTGCTCTTAAATTCCTGGCGATTTCAGGATGCAGTCTATTAGATTTCCAGAAGGATGCAGTCTAGAGAATGGAAATGAGTCGTGTCACCATTTTATTTGCGCCAATGACCCAACACATCCGTCTTCGGCGGATTTTTAAGTGATGTGTTGGAAAACAACAGTGTTTTCGATTTTGACAGTGGAGATTACCGATGCATTGAAAATCGGAAAAGAAATAGGCCTAGACCTAATAGGTAAGGGAAAAATAACTGCTAATAAATTATAGAACTGTTCCCGTTGCTATTGTTCTGAAGAATCAGATAGGCCTAGTGATAGCAATGATAATCTTGCACTACATTATACAGAAAATAGAATTAGACCTAATGATAATATGGAGTAGAATGAAGTTCAACTTTGAAAATCCAATACTTGGGAATAATTTGTAGTTTCACAATATTTTGTTCAGTTCTGAAATTTAACATGAAACACAAAAATGGCTTAAAACACTATAAAGTTTATAGATTTACCTCAAATAAACTAATTATGATCAGGAAATAGACAGTCAAGGCATTTACTTTAGTAAGATTGGATATCAACATTTGAAGACAAGTAAAATTGAGGGTGAGTAGAAGAAAATATGTGTTAAATAAAAATGTATGTTCATCTAACATTCCTGTTTGTTGTGTAATTTTTGTATTTTGTTGTTACAATTCTTATATTGCATATGGATTTCACATTCTTCTTCTTCAGCGTTCATTCTCAAACTCCCGCTGGATTTCTCTTGTAACAGGACAATTGTCCTACAAGATTTCCAGTTGAATATAGTCCAGAGAATGGAAATGTGTTGTGTTGCCGTTTTATTTGCGCCAATGGCCCAACACATCCATCTTCGGCGGGATTTCACATTCAATTATCTTTCTCTTCTTCTGCGTTCAGCATGTGGTCATGCTATACCGTCAGACCTGTCATCAAGATGAAGTCCACTGTCTTCTCCAGGTCAGAGCGGCTGCCCCATAGCTTTTGCCTCAATCTCTCTTTTGATACCTTATATGACCTTCCGGGAGCCGCATTAGCGCAATGGTTAACGTACTGACTTCGCATATGAGTGGTCCTGGGTTCATTCTCCAGTTGAGGCGGAAATGTTTTTCAGATCGCAACGGCTCCCGGGTCGACCCAGCCTTAAATGGGTACCGGATTAATCCAGGAAGTAAAGGCTACGAGGGAGAGGAGATGGCTACCGCCCTCGTATGCAGAGCCTCTGAAATGTGAGATTGCTAACATCTCACACCCCTATGGCATTAATAAATGTTATGGGTTACTTTACTTTTTATGACCTTCCATAGCTAATACTTTGTCTTCAGGAAGTTTGCACCTAAATCATGTTGCAGTTCAAAAATTTAGCCTAAAATTAATTACTTCCAAATCCCAGGAATAATTCTGTCCTGAAAGTGTTAAGGACACTCATCAAGTTTAACTTTAGATCTTACAAAGTGGTTTTATTTTAAGATTTTCCACCGAAGACGGATGTGTCGGGCCATTGCCGCAAATAAAACGGCGACACATTGCATTTCCATTCTCTGGGCTACATCCTGCTGGAAATCTAATAGAACCATGGTCCTGCTACTAGAGAGATCCAACGGGAGTTTGAGAATGAATGCTGAAGAAGAATAATTTTAAGATTTCTGTGGATTATAGCTTGAAGATACAGAATTATGTACTATGAGTGGTACCTTTGTCAGGTGGTGTGCCGTTTTGATGAGAGGGACAGAGTTCACATTGTACCCGACTACATTGAAGTCAACCTTCTGACTTTTCAAATCTTTTCACCAAACTATCCCAGCTCCCAAACAGTGTAATACAAACTGTCACAGGTCCCAAACAATGTAATACAAACTGTCACAGGTCCCAAACTATATAAAAAAGATCATTTAGTAAGACAACCATTTACATTTGGGTGGACAGTAGTGCTGTTTGTTTCAAACTACAGTAAGAGTATGTTTGAATTACAAGCTAAAAATGAGAATTATAAAATGCTACATCTATTCTCTATTGATGTATGGCTCAGAAACATAGACAATAAACAAACAAGTAGAAGACATAATTTATGCCTTTGAGATGTGGATATATAGAAGAATAGGGTGAATTTCATGGAAAGAGAAGAAAACGAACAAAGAATTTCTTACAGGACTTCATATGGAAAAAAAAATATATTAAAAGAAATAAAGATAAAACAAATGAAGTATTTTGGACATATTAAAAGACCCTATATTGTTGAAGACCTTACTTGAGTGTAAAGTCGTGGGGAGGCAACCAAGAGATAGGAAGAGATACAAATGAGAGAGAAACAAATGATACCCTTCTTAGCTATTGTCTATTGTCTTTCCCCAGGTGGTTTGTGATCCACTCTTGCCGTTAAGCGTAGGGGTGATTGGAGCTCGAGCTTGCGTTCTATCGCCAGATGTGTGGCCTCGGCCGTGCTATGACCATGTCTGTACAGGATGTCCCTGACGTTTTCTATCCATCTTTTCCGTGGTCTTCCTCTGGCTTTGTACCCTGATCTCATTTGGTTATATGCTATATGGTTATACCCTTCTTAGCTATTGATGATATTTCTATTTGCCAATAACTTAAGTTATAGAGAGAAGATGGGCACCATAGAGTAAAATTCTGCTAACTGAAATGTTACCATTGGAGTTTTGGCATTATATTTTATGGTGAATTTGAGCTTTATTATTATTTTTATGATCATTTTTAATGTGATTCTCTTTAAATTTACAGCATTGATATAAATAAGACATTTACAATTTGCCTTTAGAATTGTTTATGGAATTTATTTCAGAGTAAGTGAACCTGCATTAGATGGAGTGTCAAAAGCTGATTCACACTGTGTGCAGGTGAGTTCAGTAATAAAATTGCAGATTTTATTTTGTAAAATAATTTTTATTTTTAATCTTTAACCAAGATCAAATTATCTAATCCATGTTTAGTACAAAAGATTTTTTTTTAAACCTGAAAATAAGTATTGCCTCTTGCACTATGGATTCTCCTATCTTAGCCCCACACTGATTTTTGGTTGGTGGGTTGCTGATCCAGCGGTCCATGTGCTCATGCCCTTTAACCCAATGCCATTGTGTGAAATATGCATGTGTTTGTGAGCTGTTGTTTTGTTCCATATAATGTGTTCCATTTATCAGGCCCTGGACAGAAAAGCATTTTCCTGACGTCATCCAGCGCTGGGCATTGCACAGATTGTTCAAAGTATTATAAACAGAGCCAAGGGATATCCAACTTTTCCTTGTAAATAATGATACACTGTTTCATAAACAACTGTCTTTGTTGAAATGATTCATGTTTGCTTAAAGGGCCAAAAAATTTCCATCTTTTTATAAAACTTGTGCCGATCCTAAATTTTGTTAAATTTTGCAACATCACTGCTCCATTATAAATATAAAATGACTACCATAAGTTTTTACGCCTACATGCAACCAATAGAGATGTGTTATGCTTATTACAGGTGCAAGGACTGCTGCTGGATACACATATGTGTGTATGTGTAGGTCAGAGAATGAAAATGTCACCATTTTATTTGCGCCAATGGCCTGACACATCCATCTTCAGCAGATTTCTTATTCAGTACATTAAATTCTGGATATAGGTCTCATGCAGCTAAATGCCAAGGCCTATTCCTGATGTAATTTCATAATCAAATTAACACGCTCTTAATATTGTCTGTGAAAACAAATGAAACACATCAATTTTACTATGTTATCAGAAAGGTCTAATGACCTACAACTTAAATATATTCAATGCTGCTAATTGAAAATACCTATTCTATTCTGATGCCTATTTCATAACCAAACTAACATTTTTATAATATCGTCTGTGAAAAAAATGAAACACAAAGATCTCACTAACGTTATCAGTTAGGTCTAATGATCACATACTGTTCAAAAAAGAAATGCAGCATTATTTCAAACGTGTACCAACATTTTATATTGTGGAATTATTGTTTCAACCTTGGCATGAAGAAACTTTCAGACTTTAACGAAACCAAACCCGTCTCCAGTCATTCCCAGCGGTCCATTGACAATGCTGGTTCACCCACTGCAGTTGGTTCTGGCAATGTCAGTGCATAAGAACAGGACCTATGTAGGGTCTTCAAGTCCAAAGACCAGTGTTATGATGCTGGTTCTTGACTTTGATCTGAAATTCAATGAGCTGCTGGCATTGATGGGACTGTGGAGGATGCAGACGAATATCGATTCTTGAGGTGACGTAGCTTTATGAACTCCGGTAAGAGTTGTGACTTTGGGTCTTCCACTGCACGGCTGGTCTGCCACTGAGTCAGTTTGTTGAAATTGCCTCCAAAAGCGACTAATGGTGCTTCTTACTACATTAATTGTCTGACAACTACACTTTGCTGTTGTCCAGTCTGTAAGCTCCAGTGATAATTATCATTGCTCTTTATTGAGATGAGCCATACTTGTGCAGTAAATTTTCAACTGAATTTATTCAAGGACCGTCAATCTTTTATAGGCATTCAATCATAGGATTGGATAATCTTGTGTTCAGTAAATTTCATTGGATTCTCATGAACCTGTCACGAGTTATGGCCAAAAATGTTGTTTTGACCGTGACCTTTTTCATGACTTCACGAATAATGAAGTGAGTACAATTCAGGTAATCGTGAGAAATTAGTGACCAGGAGTCAATAGTTGAATGATATCCAATCAGTAAATATCTTTTATAAAAATAACTCTAAAAAAGTTGCGTTTCTTTTTTGAACAGTATACTAGCTCAGAAAAGTTGCAAAACCAGAGATTATTCTAACCAGAAGGGCTATCTAAAGCTGAGAAACTATTGGCATCCTTAAAACCAAGACATACTTTGTCATTGGAATATGAAAAATATTCCTAAAAAATGTCTGTCATTTTGAACAATTGTGGCAGATTGCAGAAAATATTCACTAAAACTTGACCATTCCATTTTGCATTTTTCCATTTTGCAAACACAAACTGGAAAGAAAGTTAAATTTCTACTTTCGATTCCTTTGTTACCTGGATCAATGACGTTTGCAAACTTGATTACTTTTTGAAAGTGGCATGTATCAACGGGTGACTCAAGTTGACTAAATTGGCGGGGAAAAATTGTGCCATGGACTTTAGTCGCAGACAGCATGCGAAAGGTTAACCTATAGCCTATGTGACAGATTATTTACCGTATGATACACAGTTTTACTGCAGTTACTCTTTCATTCAATTTTAGGCTATCTGACCTGTTGTTGATGTGAACCATCTCATATTTGTGTTTAAAGAATCATGAACAGGCACTTCTACTTTTGAATAACCTGCCATTATAACACAGTGTAATCTGTCAACCTGTTTTGAGATAAAACCTTGTTTTAAAAAACCTCACAAAGTCATTTTAAAAACATACAAAAACACCGTACTGTGTAAATATTTTTGTAAATTATAATAATAATGAAAAAATCATAAGATTTTCTGAATTGTAAATGATGGACACTCAAAATTACAGGAGATGGGAGCAACTGAGAAAGAGAAACATAATAAATATACGAAGAGACTAATAAATCAACACCGATCTGCAAACACTCATGAATTTATTAATACAGACATTGGAAAACCTCTAATTGCTCAATGTTTCTTCTTCTGCGTTCGTTCTCAAACTCCTGCATATTAGCAGGTTGTAATCCAGAGAACGGAATGCTCTGTCATGGATTACAGAAATGCTGCGCCTTTCGGCCTGACACATCCTACTTTAGCATGGCTTTGGGTCATGTTGACCCTATATGCGATGGGACAGCCAACTCCATCCCATAACCTCCTTAGTCACCTCTTATGACATACCGTACATGGAAGGTAAACAGTGTTGCTATTCTTTGCTCCACTCTCAGGCCTTGCAACACATGGGCGTGTTAAATGTGTGATGATGATTGCCTGCGCTTATAATAAAAATCACAAATCAAATATTAAAAATATGTTAAATTCTTCTGATATTTGACTGGAAATGTTCTTTAAAGATCATATATTGAAATCGGTTCTTTAATATTCTTTTTAAAAAACTTTACAGTATTTAAATCCTGCCTTAAAAACACATTGTGTCTGGGAAAGCTCTTATCTAAAAACTTATGATAAAGGTTACATTATTCTCAAATATCACTAAAAAGGTGTCTTGTAAAGGAAAACCTTTCAGGTTGACATTTTGCTTGCTTCCATCTCGTTTTTCAAAATATTACATTAGTTCTTGAAAGATTTGCAGTTTACTTAAGACTTCTTCAGCATATTTGCATCCATCACCAAATAATTATTTATGATATTGCGGTAGAATCCGACTGTGTGGTGGAGTGGTACGGAGCACATCTCGGACGGCCAAGGTACAAGGTTAAACCCTGCCCGAAATGCAACTGTGCATCTGAACCGCTCAAGAAGCAATAACAACTTATTAAATGTATTTATATTTTCTAAACAATAGCTACAGCCAGAAAATGTTGGATTGATCACTACCTCTCATATCGAAATCAGATGCGCTGGACCTACAAGACGTGTAACGGTGGCACAACATAACTACACTCCAGGCAGAAATCACACGAATATTAGTGCTGATTACAATGGAGTGAACACAATACAAGCAACAAACATCACTACCTCTAAGCTTTATATGCTACCAACATCTTATGTTTGGTTGGTTGCTGATCCAGTGGTCCATCGGCTCATGCCCTTTGACCCAATCAACTTTTAATGCTATAGAAAATCCTGGTGTTTTATTGTTTTTTGTTTTATTATACTCATTTTTATATGTTTTTGTTTCTCTATTTCTTGACAAGTTGAGTGTGACAGATAGAAAATGGGAGAAACTTCGCTCATTTCTTGTGGCAATGAGAAATGAACCATGTGATACGGAGAACATTCTGTGTTCATCTTCCTCTGAAATGTTGGATAGTATTCAGGAGATGAATACACAAAAAGATCAATTTACTCTTCACCGGGAGCTATCATATTTGCACAGTGCTCTTAAGGAAAAGGTAAGTGAAGAGCTATCCTGATATATTACAGTAGAATCCCTCTATAGCACATTCTTTTATAACAAATTTCCCCATATAACAACGCTTTTGAAAATCCCCAATTATATTTTTTATTGTTTGTACTGTATATAGTGAATTGCTGTTATTACATACATATTTTGTCGGTACTGATCAAGTTGTTATAATGATATTTGACTGTATATAGTGAGTTTCTGTTATTACAAATATTTTGTCGGCCCGGACCACGTTGTTGTAATAAGATTTCACTGTATATAGTGAGTTTCTGTTATTACATACCCGGTACATATTTTGTCGGCCCGGACCAAGTTGTTATAATGACATTCGACTGTATAAAGTGAGTTTCTGTTATTACATATATATTTTGTCGGTCCGGACCAAGTTGTTATAATGATATTCGACTGTATATAGTGAGTTTCTGTTATTACATACATATTTTGTCGGTCCGGACCAAGTTGTTATAATGACATTCGACTGTATATAGTGAGTTTCTGTTATTACATATATATTTTGTTGGTCCGGACCAAGTTGTTATAATGACATTCGACTGTATATAGTGAGTTTCTGTTATTACATATATATTTTGTCGGTCCGGACCAAGTTGTTATAATGATATTCGACTGTATATAGTGAGTTTCTGTTATTACATACATATTTTGTCGGTCCGGACCAAGTTGTTATAATGACATTCGACTGTATATAGTGAGTTTCTGTTATTACATACATATTTTGTCGGTCCGGACCAAGTTGTTATAATGATATTCGACTGTATATATAAATAAAAAATATGCTCCTGATGATCTATATTTGTTATATCGGCAGCAGATTTTGCTAATAGATATTGACTGAAAAGCTTTTTTGAGTAGTCTTACATTCAGCATGTACTCAATAGTGATGATTCCATTCTTTAATTTTTCCGGGGAATGAACTATGGTCATTCTTCTGTGTTTCTTAACTGATTGAACTTTAAGCATCTCATAAGAGAGGCAAACTGCTATGACACTTATCGAAGGATCTCATATGAGCTGCGGCTAGTATGTGACAATTATTTTCTCATTAAAAAAAATTTAGACTAACCAGAACTACTTCCAACAGGAAGTAAACACTTTCTTACTGAAATTGGAACTGCTTGGCAAAAGGTTACATCCAATTTGTGTGTTTTATATCATTTTTGTCATCGTATTTGCAATTCTTATAATGACAAGCAATTTGGAAAATAGAAGTTTGCCAGCACCACATCCTGTAGGTGTGTTTGCTAATTTGTGAGTAATGAGGAATCTGTGAATTCAATTAACATTTATATTAGTTAGGCCTATGACTATTGTATTGTGTTTTCAAAATCGGAATACTTATATGATAATCCACCGAAGACGGATGTGTCGAGCCATTGGCGCAAATAAAACATCACATCCACTCATTTCCATTTTCTGGACCACATCCTGCTGGAAATCTAGTAGGACCATTGTCTTGCAAGAAGAGAGATCCAATGGGAGTTTAAAAATGAACGTTAAAGAAAATATGATAAAAAGAAAGAACAGTAATTAGCAGATTTTTACCTGCAGATTGTTGGTAAGATTTATTTTCTCAAATTGTCATATTTTTATTTTGTTACAGATTTACCGGGTAACATGTTATAATGGTCTACATATCTATAAACTAAATCTATTTCACTTTTCTTTAAATTGACATACAACAGATGATACTTTAATCATATTTAAAGTATCAAAGTATCGCAGCAAAGCTGTAAACCATGACACAACGTATTCAGTTCTCCAGACTACATCCTGCTAATTTGACGGAGTTTGAGAACAAGAGAAAGAAGAAGAAGAGTCATGCACTCATTGAAAGAAGTGATTAACGGAAATGTATGAGATATTTCGTAAGTTCACAGCAGTGTTTTAAAACTATTTTTATGTCAATCATCGCAGGAAGTTGAACTTCGGCAAGCAGAGGCAGAAAGAGATTCAGCTTTATTATATATTCGCCATTTGAAAGTCAATTTGACAGGTAATTATTTTATCGGTTGTAACAGGACACTGTTTTGCATTAATTCAGTAAATTACCAGTGACAGGAACAATCCTTCTTCTTCTTCAGCTTCATTCTCAAACTTCCATTGGATCTCCTTTGTAGCAGGACCATGGTCTTACTAGATTTCCAGCAGGATGTAGTCCAGATAATGGATATGCGTTGTGTCGCAGTTTTATTTGCGCTAATGGCCCAACACGTCTGTATTCGGCAAGGACGGAAGAATCTAAAGTTCTGAAAACATAGGGGCTACAGTAACATGATACTTCTTTTTCTTCTGTGTTCATTCTCAAATTCCTGCAGGTTAGCAAAATATAATCTGTAGAACAGCATGTGTTGTGTCCTGACTTACTTTGGCTGCGATATTTGCACCTTTCAGTTTGACATATCCAACTTCATCATGACTTCTGGGTCACTTTGACCCTCCATGGGATGGGACAGACAACTCCACCCCCAAAACTCTTTTATTGCCTCTTACTGCTTGCATGGCAGGTAATAGTGTTGCTATCCTATGCTCCCCATTCAGACCCTGACAACACACCGGCGAATAACATGAGACGAATTATAGGTGTAAATAGAAATACATTTAAGTTTACTAATAGTGAGCATGACATACTGGCAATGAAGCACAAGGACAGATGATGTTTGGACTAGAAAGCCTTCATCAAGATGAAGGACATTAGACAAAGAAGAACAGTGATCCTACATAAAAGCATATATATTTTCCTTATTGGTATCTTGGTGTTGTGCTGTTCGGAATAAAAAATTTGGCCATTGGCAATGTGAGATCAACAGAGTATAGATAGCTCTCTTTATATTCCAGTTGAAAAGTACTCTATGGTCCTAGTACAGAGACTGAAAGACTTAGCAACGTCACAGGTCTTGGTGTTCATACAGTCACGGCTATCAGGAGGGTAACAACATACAGGTGTTGTTCATGTAATTTGGAGAATGTCATGGGTTAGGGAAGATAACATGATCAAATGTGCTACAAAATTGGTTGTGTTGGACTAACACACAACAGAGACATTAAAAATGTACTCTAGGTTTTACTGTACCATAATGGCTTCTACTCATATCGGGTCATGTACTCATATTGGTCGCCCCTTTGATTGCGCAGCATTACAGCTGTCATAGCCAGATTTCCTTGCATCACTGAGTGATGACAGTGTCAAAGGAGGTGTCGGAGATACTCCTTGTCTCATTCTATCTATAGCCTCCACAGCACTGCACATGATCTCTAAAAGTGTCAATCAAAAATACCTGACAAGCCATGGTATATATTTTTCCAGAGTACACCATGAGAAGGTACTTTTAGGATCTTGGTTATCTGCTAACCCTGGAGTTAGATTAACCATCATTTGGAAAATCCTGACCACCACCCATGTAAATATTAACTTATATAAATCTTTGGCTTCCGAAAACAAATACTATATACGTGTGTTGGATATCTGTTACCAAGAACATAAGACCAATGTTTTTGTGCACGACAGAATTAATTTATTAGCGGTCAACAAGAATCACTGAATAATCATGGAATTTCAGTGCTACGGGAATGTGATGACACATTCCTCGATAACAAAAGATGTTCTTCTAGGTACGGTGGAGGGTGGAAGAAGACGAGGTGGCCAGAAGACATGGCTGGATAATATCAAGAACTTGGTGTAAAGTTTCCAAACTCATCAGGATGGTAGAGGATAGAGATGCGTGGTGATCTTCCTGCACCAAATGTCTCAATGAGACACCTCTACTACCCTGACAGGCTATGGGTTTAATTATTATTATTTTATTAACCTGGAAATTACACGATCAATGTGAAACCCTGTGCTCCCTCCAAACGCCTATAAGCACAAAGATAAATATGTATGAGATCTATGAGCTCTGCTTCTATGAGGAGCTGAGTGTTGATGAATTGCATAAATATAAATGGTTGACTGTCATTGTTCACACAGCGTATTAAAAAAATTATCAGAATTTTGTAGTCAATTAGAATCAACAATAATGAATTGCTTACTCTGTGTCAACAGGAAAGTATGACATCATAATGTGTCGTACCGGTATGTATACAGTTATAACATGCAGAAGTGGAGTTTAATAGTCTATGTACTTAGATAAGACATGAACATCATTCTAAGAATGGCCATGCTGTGAAAATTAGAGGAAGTGAGATAGGTTCTGATCAAAGACAACATTGTGCAGAACAGTTGAGGCAGAGATGAGATGTGGGCTAGTCCTTGGATATCTTGTGAAGGATGGACATGAACCAGAGTGGAAAATCACAAGGTATGATGGCCATGAACAGCTTTGATGTTCTTCAGCTAAGAACATTCACAAAAGAAAGCTGTGTTGTTATCACTGCCCTAAACCTACTCATAAAGAAATTTTTGAGATAGACTTTGTTATAATGAAAACTCTTACGCAAATATATTTATTTTCCAGATGCAGGAGACAAGACCCTGAAATTGTATGAACGAGGAATAGACAGTTTGAAATCTTCCAATCTCTCTAAGGTGATGTTTCTTTTTTTTCCGTATCAACCAATTATGTTATATATATTCTATTAATAACCTGTGTTTGTTAGTTAGTTAGCCATCAGATCATTATCATAGCACTCCAGACATGCCTATGTATGCTCCAATCTCACATTCATTATGTACTGAAGCGTATAGTAACTTCTTCTTCAGCGTTCATTCTTAAACTCCCGCTGGATCTCTCTTGTAGCAGGACCATGGTCCTATTAGATTTCCAGCAGGATGTAGTCCAGAAAATGGAAATACGTTGTGTCGCCGTTTTATTTGCGCCATTGCCAGACACATCCGTCTTCAGCGGAATGTAGTAACTGAAGTTTTGGTTCTGTGTTGCTTGAAAACTCTTCTTTTGATTCCCATATGCCCCTTTTTCTTGCAACATCACGCTTCACTCCCAGGTACTGCATTCTAGTCATAGATACGGAAGAAGAAATGCACCCCCACACCATCCAACTGGTCTAACTCCTTGATTGCATTTAAAATATACTACGGTCCATCAAACTTGTGTTCCACATAGGTACTATTGTTTTTATGGGTCTCTTGTTCTTTTGAATAAATGGTTTAACCTTTAGCGCGTGGCCGTAGAGTGCGTTCGACAACAGTTTATACTATCTAAAATATCTGCGGTCGAGTGTACAAGCCCCACAAAGGCCCGTTGCAAGGTCCCATGTAATCAATAAAAGAAGCACCATTAAAAAAATGTTGGTTACCAGATTATTTGAAATCTGGCAAGTTATTCAATTGACTTCCATTTTTTTATCCAAATGTAGTGGCAATGTGTCTAAATCTTAGTGAAATATCGAAATTTGTGCAATATCTTGACAATTTCAAACCAAAGCAGCGCCATATTGTGAATCGGTTTTTATAGACTTTTGTTTTATTGCATTTTCATTAAAATCATCATGGATTATTCTTCTGAAAATGGATTCCAGAGAGGTAAGTTGAGCACACTCGAAAATACATTATACCACGCGGTTTTGTATATTTTGACTTTATAAATTAACTGTCTTATATCGATCAGTTTTATAGATTTATAGAAGGATCTTATGACTAATCTGTATATTTATTCATTTTTCCCAGTGAAATTATGATAATTTGACCATAATTACTGCTGAATTAAGTCTATAAATAGTGTTGCCACTCCAAAATATTTCCCAAAAAAAGGTCAGACATTATTTACTATTCTTTTTTCGTTGTTTTTTTTTGTGGTTATATTTATTGGATTTTTGGGGGGAAAAAAACGTCTTTACAACTTTCTCACACATCTCGTACCACACATACAAAACTTACACGAATATATGCAGAATTCAATTCTTTATTTATATGTACAAATATTATTCAAATATCTCTAACAACAAAAAAGTTATAGCGTTTTCAAAACAGTCACCACCTATTACGTAACATTCGCAAAAAATAATCCAGCGGCAGGAGGAAAGTTGATTTTTTGTTTTGTTTGATGAAGGCATATAAATGTGTACCATAAATCTGCAAGATAGGTCATAACGTGTGTCCCTTTTGAATTGTCAGAAATGAAAATAATGTTGACACAGATGATAATGTTTGACGCAGATGTTGGTCAGTTGGGGCCATGAAGATGTTTTCCTTTGTGTGGGCGAGCGTGGTGGTCTAAATATACCTATGTATAATGGAATTATAACTATGTTGTGTCAAAGGGTTAACTTTTAAAAAACGTTGTCCTTTTCAGGAGAATGTTGTGGATATGCTGACACCTCTAGTGAAGGAACTTCATGAACAGAAGTCATATCTTGACTGCCTGATGACTGTGGTTCTGATGAGAGCACCATGGATGTTGGATGAAGTTGATAAAATGGAGCTACCAAATGACAAGAATGTCTTGAGCTGCAGTGATGACTTAGAGAGGGGTGACTTCCAAAACGAGGGTAGTGATAATGAAGTGTGGTGTTAATAGTTATAATAACAATTTCACAAACACAAAAGCGGTACAGTGGAATCCTGTTACGACGAATCCAGTTTTAAGAATTTTTCACTATAACAAACGTTTTCAAAATCCCTGATTATTTTACCTCTTTGTCTTAATTTTTTTTAAACTGGAAAGCTTGTATTTACCACAAATATCCCTGTATAACGCACTATTTTACTTCTGGGCAAACAGGTAGTCTCTCTGAACTTTTGACCCGTGCTTGTGTGTTTGAAAAGGTGGACAAAAGACTCCAATAGTGTGCAGATGAGGCATTCAACCAGTAACAGCATGACATATTTGCGGCAGTGCATATGAACACAGCCCTATTCAGTACAGGTGTGAGAATCGAATATAGTCTGGCTGTCTTGTCAGACCCATACTCTTAAAGTGAAGAATTTGTATTTTCCTGTAATTTAATTGGTCACTTTGTATCAACAACAAATGAAAGTCACAGGGAAAACCTAATGTGTCAAGTTAGAAGGATGATTTCTAAATTAACCCTCAAGTCTTGTGAGGCGTGTTCCAATGAAACTTGTGGTTGTGCACAACTAAAAGTGCTGAAAATGGGGAGCAGGGAAGAGGTGGGGGGTGTAGACAGGCAACCTTGCATTCCATTCACATGATGTATAAATACATGTTGGCTTTACTTGTTTAAAAAATCTGGTGCCAGGAAATATGATCTATCCTTATTGAAAAAGAAAGAGAATTCACTGAAAGTCTAGGTCATAAAAGAAATTGGTAGCATATTCTATTCAGGACATAGCCATCAACCCAGCATTTTTTGGCTACAGTGATTTCAGCCTAGGCTATACTGGCCTTAAATTAAGTCTCGGCTGATGTAAAGAGAAACATGAAGTTATTGTGAAAGTAAATGTAATTGGCAGCGAGATTGCCTCGATCTGAGTATCTGTTTCACAAGAAACAAACGATACCTGGAGGAGAGGTGAGGTAACAGAACATTTAAATATCATTCTCTTAGTTTATTAGAGATATAATTGGGTATTCTACTGTATATGTTATTGGTACGTTGTCATCACATGCTAGAAGCAATCTCTCGAGGACTGTGCTAGTTTGATTATCTATTCTTAGTTTACAGGCAGTGATTACATCCTGAAAAAAACAATGCACAAGGGAAACAATACGTGAAAGAGTATAACTTATGTTAATAATCGTCATTACCATATATAATCAATTTCGGTTGTGACGCACATATTCTGTCAGACCCGACCTACTCGTTATAACAGGATTCCACTGTATAACTTTAAGACCACAGTGCATTTAAATAAACTCAAGGTCACAATTGTTTTCATAATTTTGTCTAAATGTGACAAGACTCTTTAACTCTGATCGACCACTAGAACTCATGCTTAGACCCCCACCTGCCATGTCAAAAAGCTGATGGTTCTTTCCAGAAAACTACAATATTTTGGCCATAACAAACGTGATGACAGCCTAGAGAAGAACATAATGGAGGGGATGATGCCAGGAGACGAACAAGAGGCAGACTTAAGAAGAAGATGGATGCAAGACATCAAAGACCACCTGAACATGACAGTAACAGAAGTATGCAGACTGGCTCAAGTTTGACACAAGTTTCAAAAGGCTGTGATGACTGCTACATCTGTTCAGGATAAGCCACCTGAAGATGCACCTTGTCTATTTGTTCATTGCCATATCTTTGTATCATACATCATCTTCCTATATGTCAGTTTTTGCCAAAGTTTTCAGATTTTAGTGAATTCTTGTACCGTTAGCGGTTGTTTTGGCTAGATTAATAGTGCATGGCCATTTACATTACCAAAAGTAACTTATTATATATATTTATTATTTTTAATATATTTTATATTTAATATATAAGTCATTAAAATTCTTATAAAGATAAAAAGTTCAAACTCCATTTTGCTGGTTCCATAAGCAATGCTCCTTTTAAGGTGTATGTCCGTGCACACTGTCAGAAGGTACACTCCATAGAATTCAACACTGAACACAAAATCCAAAACTGTGGACTTATAAAGGTCCTCAATTTCCACCCCAATAATGATTTGAGCATGCAATTTTGTGTCTGCCCAAACCTCGTCTGATTGGAGCTCACCGTAACATTTTTTTGAGATAACATTCGAAGAGTTATTTCCACTCCACTTCTTTTGTACCAATTATACTTTGTACTTGTAACTTTATACTTTGGGCATAAGCTAACAAGCTAGGGAAGCTAAACACAGCATGGAAGGTAGCTAGGCACCCCACCTAATACTTACTGCGGCTTAGTATATGAGGAGTTATTTTCATCCCAGACGGCAGGTGGTTACCATGGGACCTACCTTTACCTTTAACCAGATATATTAATAGAAAGAAAATTGAAGAGAAAGAAAATTGAAGAGATAGTACTAGTGTGTTCTAATAAACCTTTTCAACATCTACTGGGGTATGTGATATTTGATGTATGGTACAAAAATGAGTATTAATCGCTGTCATGACATGTGAATGTCATGGTAATAGTGAAAATTCTTGTTCATCTGTACCATTTAACCATTACCACGCTGTCAACGCGAATATAAACCCACTTCCGGGAGTACTCCGCTGAACGCCATGGTAGCAGAATTGTGATAGTTGCTAAGCAATTTTGTAACTACAATTCAAAAGTTTAAATTTGACTTTTTCTTCTGTGGAATATGTGGCAACAATGTAGCAATTACATAGCCTTGTTTTCAGTCAAGGTTGATTGGAAAAGGTCAGCAGATCATTAGCAGTTTTGAAAGTTGCAGTTGTCCTATCACAGTCGTATATATCTAGTTGAAATGGAAGCCATTTTATTGAAATTCCTTTATGTACTATGGAAGATTGGTTAGTGACCTCTAAGTGTTTTATTCCCATGGACGGCTGGATCAGCAACCAAGTGTTTTATTTAATTGTTTAGTTTGATCATGAAATAGTAAATAGGTTTCGGAATTTTTTCATGGAACATATCGATCGCACAAGTTCAGATCGTGAGTCAGTCGTTTAAAAAAATATTTTGAATGCTGTATTTTTTCATCTTCATTATGCAATGGTCAAAAACATCATCCAGTGTGCAGTGGGGAAGTTACGTAATTTATATTTAGCGTAGTAAAGGTTAACATACTACATAAATATAAAATGTTTGCTCGGTAGAAGAAGTTAATAGTGAGCTCGCCTCCCAAACGTAACCTTTTTTTATTAGATCGTGGTTCGAACCTCAACCATCCACATTGTACTGGTGATACAATTAGATGTATTAGTTGTACCTCACACCTCAGCAATAGTTGAATAGCGATGTTCTGCACACGCTTCAAATATTTAAAAAATACTTCAACTCTTCTCTCTCCAGAATTAGCGGCATATGCTCTGCAAATTGTAAATCTGCTGTGAAAAATCCGGCTAGATTACCTAATGGGCCTATGAGTTAGTTCTTTTACTGCTAGTGATATAAGTGACCTCTAAACACAGAGCTTACAGTCTTATTAGTGTGGACAGACAATCAACTAACATTGAAAAAGGCATAGAAGAAAAATTATTTCTGTAAGATTTTTCTGACTTTTATGGATGATTTTTATTCAAGATGAGAATGTCTGCTATTATTTTTATTCAAGATGAGAATGTCTGCTGTTATTGTCAGATGTATAAGTGCAAATTTAGATGATTATGTTACTAGATTTACATGTCACACGTGAGGGAAAAAACTTGAAGAGAGTTAAGTCTACCAAATGGATGTGTCCAGAGTGCCATGATGAGGATTTAATGACTAACTTCTTCTTCTTCAGCGTTCATTCTCAATCTCCCGCTGGTTCTCTCTTATAGCAGGACAGTGGTCCTACAAGATTTCCAGCAGGATGTAGCCTAGAGGATGGAAATGCGTTGTGTTGCTGTTTTATTTGCGCCAATTGCCCGACACATCCGCCTTCTTTATTCCTCATTCCGTCTTGTTTATTAAATGCACGCATTTGTATAATATATTGTTTTAATTATCTTTATCTAGTCAAGTTTTATTCTTGGCCAAGCAATAATTTTTTATTCCTGTCTGACCATAACAAATATGCAAAATAGTATATTATCTCTTCTTTTGTTAATGCTGTAACTTATTTAGACAATCATTCAATACCTCCAGTTAAATGATGAAGCTTCTAATTATTTTTATGTAATTTGCGCCAATGGCCAGACACGTCCGTCTTCGACAGATAATGACTAACTTTGTTTTAAAAATTGATAGCATATCCTATTTGGGACGTGGCTATCAACCCAGCATTTTTTGGCTGTTGTAATTTCCAAGGCAATATAAATACGTTCAGTAGTTTGCCAATGCTTTCTGAATGGTCTGGATGCACAATTGCCTGTGGCAGGGATCAAATCGGAACCTTGGCCATCACAGACAGGCCCTGTACTACTTCAAAGCATATATTTATTCTCATTTTAATGTATAAATTATTTAAGATTCTTTCACACATGCTTATTATGTTTATTATTTTAGCTTGCATATTCTACAAACTTTTGAAGATTGTTAGATCTGTTATATGGACGTATTCAGAGTGTCATGACAATGATCTGACAACTAACTAATAAACTGTATTTCCCTCATTTTAATTTAGAAATGATTCAGGATTATTTTACTTATTTATTATTTTTACGTGTTTATTAAACATACGTATTTATATAATTTCTTGTTTTAATTATCTTTGTCTAGTCAAAGTTTCTTCTTGGCCAAGCAATTTTTTATGGCTGTGTCTTACCATATGCAAAATAATATATCTTTTGTTAATGCTGTAACTTATTTAGATAATCATTCAGTACCTCTGGTCAAATGATGGAGCTTCTAATTATTTTAATTTTATTTGTGCTTTGGGATGAAGTAAATTTGTTTATATTGTGTATACAATTCTACCTTTTTATTTGAAGTGAAAGATTTAACTAAATGAAACATTACCACTTGCATTCCATAACTACCTGCTTATATAGATTTTCTGTATTTTTTCGTGAGATTTTGTCCTAGTATTTTATACTAAGATTTTATGCCAATATACATTCAGACCCATGTGAAAGGAATACTAAGCGAGGACGAACAGAACAGTGTGCAGCGAAGGGCAGTCACCCTCAGTTTCCTGGATGAGGAATATCAACAAGATATATGGGTCAGAGTATACACAGATGGGTCAGCACAGAATGCTGTGAGGAATGGAGGTGCAGGTGTATATATAGAATATCCACACAAGCCTAGAGATACAATCAGAACACCGACAGGAAAAT
This sequence comes from Meghimatium bilineatum, assembly GCA_034231615.1. NCBI lineage: Eukaryota > Metazoa > Mollusca > Gastropoda > Stylommatophora > Philomycidae > Meghimatium > Meghimatium bilineatum. The sequence continues at coordinate 6,747,947 of CM067309.1, read as the reverse complement.
TCTGCAATAATTATGATGCAGAAATCCAGGCAATTACTGTGGCAGCTAAAAAACTGCTGAACTCCAACTCTGACCTACAGCCTGTGGTATTCCTGACAGATGCAAGGTCAGTGCTTCAAGCTCTCCAGTCTGGAAAACTAACAGACTTGAAAAAACTACTTAGCGAATTGTCTTACCAGTATAGGGTAACCATGCAGTGGATACCCTCTCACTGTGGAATACCAGGAAATGAAAAAGCAGACCAACTGGCTAAGGAAGGTGCTGCCGAAGATCAACCAGATATACCAATCACCTACCATCAGAAAAAACAGATGATCAAGTCAATAAGAAAGCCACAAACACCAACACAAGATGACTATCACATTATGAACAGATCAGAACAAGTTATAATTCTACGTCTCAGAACAGGACACAACCGACTCCGCAGTCACATGTATACAAAGTTCAAGATTGGCAACACGGCCATGTGTACATGTGGACAGGCAGCACAGAGTGCCAAACATATACTTCAAGAGTGTTCTGAGCATGAAACGCTGAGGCAGACATATTGGCCAGAGGAAACAACACTGGAATCAAAGCTCTATGGGACACTGTATGAACTACAAAAGACAGTGAGTTTTATTAAGGAGACAGAATTACAGATATAGACATGTTTCAAGTGAACGAAAGAAGAAGAAGAAGAATACTAAGATTTAATTGAATACACTCATATTTACATTTAATATTGAAGAAATAAAGTCCATATTTTTATTGACCAACGGTATATCTAGGGATGATGTGGTAAGCATCACACCCACTTTAATAGTTATCTGTAATAAATTACTCTTCGTTCATAATTGAGATCCAAATAAGAATGTATGGTTTTGGATGTTTTCAAGTAGATTTTTTTGCAATTTTAAGTGTTGCTGTTCTTTGCTCCCCTTTCGGGCGCCGGCAACACACGGGCGATTAATGTTCTTACTTACTAGGGGGCATTTGTAGTACTACCAGGTATTTCTTATTTTGTGCACAAATAGTGGTGTGTTCTGATAGTGCTAGATTGTTGTTCAGACATTCAGAGAGGTGCAAATGGTACCGCACTGCTCTCGACGGACCCATGGTTAGCAGATAACCAAGATCACAAGTTACCGGTGCTCCTTGCGGGCAGAGACCCAAACTTAGTCTTGGGCGCCCGGCAAAGTAAGTAGCCCTGGCCCGACATTGTCTGGCTTTCCTATACCGGAAACATGCTCACGGAGAGAAAGGATTCCATACCCGATTTGCTCAGGCACAAACAGGACAACGAAGGCAGCCCTAGTCCAACTCTTTTCTCAAGCTTTCCTATACCGGAAACATGCTCGCAGAGAGAATTGGTTCAGTATTCGATGGGCTTAGGCACAAATGGGACACGGCCATTGAGCTCTTCAATGATGATAATGGATGTGCTGGGCCTTGGATGTCCGGGTCCCAAAGTGAGCCAACCAAGGTGCAGATAACACTGTTCAACTGGGGAACTAGCAGTACAGCATACTTCACTCTCCCCAGCAGAAATCACACGAGTGATTTATTGTAGTTATAAGAGAGCGAACACAGAAGAGGAAGAAGACATTCTACTGTTTCAGATGTATGTTAATGTCACCAAAATGTGTTTTTTCCTATTTTTACATGTACTTGCTTATGTACACAAATTTATAAATGCAGCATTAAATTTAATCCTGAAAATGACTTTAAAAATGAATTTTAACCAATGAGAACAAATGCATATTTTAAAAGTATATTTAGAACTATTGTGTATGTTTTTTCCTTTACAAATTGTCAAATCCCATTATAACAACTTGATTTGTACCTATAAAATATGTATTTAAAACAGAAACTCTCTCTCTCTCTCTCTATATATATATATATATATATATATATATATATATATATATATATATATATATATATATATATATATATATATATATATATATATATATAGTATAAAAAATGAATAAAAATAATTGGGAACTGAATCGTTTTGTTAAATAAGAAAATGTGTCATAAAAGGATACACTGTAGCGGAATTCAACTGTAATTTATAATGGCAGCCAAAGTGAAAGAGTTTATTTTGTGCTCTAATAGAATTGGGGCAGTGCTCTGTCATGACTGCAGCTCTCCAATGCTCTCTGAGGCTCATTTTACTAGACAGTTATAGCATCTAATTCTCAGAATTGGGGCAATGCTCTGTCATGACTGCAGCTCTCCAATGCTCTCTGAGGCTCATTTTACTAGACAGTTATAGCATCTAATTCTCAATTCATGCTTCAAAAGATTCAACATGGATGGTGTCTGTATTAGTGGATGGATTCTATAGCCTGTTCCAACCTTCTGGGTGTGTGTATGAGTGGATGGATTATATAGCCTGTTCCAACCTTCTGGATGTCTGTATGAGTGGATGGATTCTATAGCCTGTTCCAACCTTCTGGGTGGCACATCGATTTACTGTCAAGGACATGCTGGCATTGACAGAAATGAGAGAGCAGATAGGCTTGCATCAAATGTGCCTATAAGTCAATGAATTGAGAATGGATAAGGTGGACATTTTGCAGTGGCTTTGCAAGCACATGTGGAATATAAACTCTACTATAGATGATGTATCTAGAATACAGTTGGGAGTATTTGGTATTAAGTGTGGTACAAGTAGGACTGGGCCTCTGAGAAGCAGAATGAGGAATGTGCTCAACTAACGAACCACGGTAACCATCACTTCTATAGACTGAACACCTATGGGTTTACCCAGAGTGCAGTAATGTCTACTCATAATCAATCTGTTGTGACTGACTGATTCTTCTTCAACGTTCATTCTCAAACTCCCACTGGATCTCTCTTATTCATCAGTAGATAAACAAGAATATAAGACGTAAAAGCACATTCAGAGGATTTTCAAAAGTGTTAATCATGACCACTCTAGGATTGGATTGGAGAAAATAATGGAATGGCCTGAAAAGAGAAACATAATAATTTATATGTAGTAGTAGTGGTAGTAAGCACCTTTCTGTCTTTCCAGACAATAGTATTATTGTTAAGCTATAATCTATGACCCATGGTGATGTTAGATATGACTCACAAAGTCAATTTCAGCCCCAAAGGGTATTCCACAGAATCAACCTGAGCCACAAAGGGTATTCCACAAAATCAACCTGAGCCCTAAAGGGTATTCCACAGAATCAATCTGAGCCAAAAAGGGTATTCCACAAAATCAACCTGGGCCACAAAGGGTATTCCACAGTATGTACAAGGAATCACAGTCCCACTTGTAATATTGTGTGCTGTTGTGTATCTTTTTAGACTTAACATCCCTTAAACTATATATATATATATGAAGAGACTGATAAATCATCACCAAACTGGAACTGTGAGCTGCAACACTGATGGATGTATTAAAACGGTGATTGGAGCACCTATTGACATGCGCAGTGATGACAACTTACACCCACAGGATGGAAGAGCAGAAGATATTCTTAATACGTAATTTCACATATTATTGTGGGAGACATGGCAGATCAAGTTTACTACACAGGATTTCTAGTCATGTCGCCCAAGTTCGATTTTCAGTTCAACCCAGCCTCAGGAAATGGATATCGTATCTTGTGTGTTCATTCTGAAACTTCTGCAGATTAGAAGGATGTAGTCTAGAGAATGGAATGCATTGTGTGTTTGAGATCCCCAGGAATTGCAAGCGATTAGCTCTTAATTCTTATTTACAGTGGGGCGGTTTTTCTAAGATTTCTTTCATACACAGGAGATTTCTACACAAAGTGGGCATATGTCATCCAACATGCATCTTTCCTTCGGCGAGGCATTTCGCAGCCAGCGAGCTGTTCCTCATGTAGGAAGACCATTCCATTACATCCTATGTGTCCCTATGTCCCAGACCTAATTTCTTCCGTATGAGCCGTATTGGGTAATAGCGACGATCGAATTAGACTCAGTGTTGATATACCTTCCTAGACGAGGTGCTGCTTTGCCAAACACGTCGAGGGTATGGGATTTGACCTGTGCACTTATTTCTCACACACTTGCATCGTCTGCTTCAGATGGCCTTCCAATCCATCGGCAGGTGCTGTCTGCGTATCTAGCTATTCGCCATTGAGGTAGCCAGATATTACCCAGAGAGGTAGGTAAAATACGGATATCGGACGAGGAGCTTCAGACTGGGCCCTTGGGTACTGAACCCAATTCTCTGTATGAGCCGTGTCCAGTCAATAGCGGCAAGTCTAGTTGAGCTATTTTTGCAGTGTTCTCACGGACTTGCTACCCCCTCTACGTTGCCCAGAGTCCGAGTCTCAACACTGCTTCTGTCAAAAATGTGAATGTTTGTTTGTTTGTTTGTTTTTCGTTCGCTCCATTGTAACCATGACGGATATCCGTGCGATTTCCGCCGGGAGCGTGATTACGTTGTGCCACCGTTATGCGCCTTGTAGGCCTAGCACATCCGATTTCGGCATGAAAAATGTGAATAATATGCTTCCTTTTTTTTTTCAATGCTTGTCCTATGTGCATTGGGGTGCTGTATTCAAAGCTTTTTTCCATACCCGGGAGTGAATGTGTACATGAATACAAAGAAAACAGAGGTAATGTTTCAACCCACACCAAACAAACCACACTTAAATCCCCATCAAAGAAGAAGTCAATAATTTCACATACAGGGGCAGTACTCTCTCATAAGATGTAAACATCGACATTGATGTAAACAAAAGAGTAGTGAAAGCTAGTGACACATTTAGAAGATTGCGAAAAAAACAAATGGGAAAGAAGGGGAATAACAATTATAAAACCTTTATTTATGTGAAATATGGACAGTGTATGCCAGACGCGCTAGAAGACTCAACCACTTCCACCTAAGTTGTTTACGTAAGATACCACCCATTGGCGGGATAAAATACCAGACAGTGAAGTACTGATGCAATCTAAGTCTGTAAGCATACATACAATGTTGATGAAGGCGCAGACACAATGGGTATGGTACATGGTCCGCGTGAAATACCATTGTCTACCAAACAAGTTGTTATATGGAGAATGCCAGACTGGCTGCCGCAAGACAGGGTGACAGAAGAAGCATTTTAAAGGCACCACTGACTCACTTCAAAATAGACACAAATTCATGGGAGAATCTTACACAAGGCAGACCCGACTGACATCGCAGAATCAAGAGTGGTGCAATGTCCCACAGACTCCACCCATGTCTCAACACGTCTCATCATTGTTTAACCCTTTTCTGTACATTAAACCATTCTGATATTGTTTCATTCAATTTTACTGCGGATTCTTGTTCGTTGTACAGCATTTCGATTAAATATGTGACATATTTTGGAAATCCCATGTCGGCTATAATGTTCCATAATTGGGGATGTAAACAATCGAACGCAGTGGTGCAGTCGATGATAATGGCGATGCTCATAGTTCGTACTGCATAAGTGACACATACCTAGAGTGTGGTAGACAATTCCAAGCACGGATATAACTCATTAGTCACAGTCGGGTACACGGCAGACATCTTCATCGTCCCAGTTGAGTTGCATCGTCATCTTCGACAGCATTGTCATACAACAGTCTCACTTATTATCGATTGAATAAGAAAGAGGAAGAATGTTTGCCAGCAAGAAGTGAATGCCTATATGTACATACATATGATGGTAATTTTGCATAACTCATCATCATGTGACATATGATGTCAGAATGTGATCTTTCCAGAACGTGGTCATCCTTATGGTTTCTCTGAACACTCCGTGTCGAGTTAACCTGCCGCAGCCGGAGATATGTTTAAGTAGGGTTACCATACGTCCGTGTTTCCCCAGACACGTCCTCTTTTTATGTCCCTGTCCGGGCGGCTTTCCAGAAAAATTGCTTTTGTCCGGGTTTTTCTCCGTCCCCGATCATCCGTCCTTCCCCGATCGATACTTTCTTACTTACTTTTCTGTGCTATATACTTTAATCTATTATGTATCGTGAAATAAACACGCGCGCCAGCTATATTTAGCGCAATGTTAACACGAAACGAGTGTTTTCTCTGATGCAAAGTCAATGGACAAAGGAAAGAAATAAGTTACTCATTGAATCTGTCACAGGAATTCTGTTTGTGCAGCATAACTTGAAGCATTTGTCTTGCAAATAATTTCACATATATCTCAGCAGCCAGCCTAACTTGTTGAAGGCCATCAGTTCTTCGGAGAAATACGTTTGGGTTCAACCCACGCGCAATCTATGATCCCAACGTCAATTTCCTCAAATGCGGACGATTTTGATAACGACTCAGAATGAGATACTTTCACTACTGTTTGGTAAACTTCAGTAATTTAGTTACTAACTTACTGTTTCTTTTCAGTTAGCTCGTGTGGTGCACTGAACACTCAGTTAATACAAGTTTATAATTAAATAAGAACAATATTTTATGTAGTTTAACTTTAATTGTATTTGTGCAACACTTAATATTGGCCATATTTGATGAAAATTGATTTTGCGTATCCTCTTTTTCCATCTGACAATTATGGTAACCTCACAACCGTATATTGCCACTAGAAATACACATGTTCTGATCATACATAGTCTGGCTTTGCTGCTGGTAACGTGCAAAAGATGTTACATTTGAGCAAGTTTCAATGTCGCCATTGCGATTCTCTTGATTTCGACAGCGCTGTCTCATGAGCTATTTATGTTTGTGCCAAATGCTGGAAATTTGTTATCTTCTTCTTCTTCTTTCGTTCACTTGAAACATGTCTATATCTGCAATTCTGTCTCCTTAATAAAACTCACTGTCTTTTGTAGTTCATACAGTGTCCCATAGAGCTTTGATTCCAGTGTTGTTTCCTCTGGCCAATATGTCTGCCTCAGCGTTTCATGCTCAGAACACTCTTGAAGTATATGTTTGGCACTCTGTGCTGCCTGTCCACATGTACACATGGCCGTGTTGCCAATCTTGAACTTTGTATACATGTGACTGCGGAGTCGGTTGTGTCCTGTTCTGAGACGTAGAATTATAACTTGTTCTGATCTGTTCATAATGTGATAGTCATCTTGTGTTGGTGTTTGTGGCTTTCTTATTGACTTGATCATCTGTTTTTTCTGATGGTAGGTGATTGGTATATCTGGTTGATCTTCGGCAGCACCTTCCTTAGCCAGTTGGTCTGCTTTTTCATTTCCTGGTATTCCACAGTGAGAGGGTATCCACTGCATGGTTACCCTATACTGGTAAGACAATTCGCTAAGTAGTTTTTTCAAGTCTGTTAGTTTTCCAGACTGGAGAGCTTGAAGCACTGACCTTGCATCTGTCAGGAATACCACAGGCTGTAGGTCAGAGTTGGAGTTCAGCAGTTTTTTAGCTGCCACAGTAATTGCCTGGATTTCTGCATCATAATTATTGCAGAATTTTCCTGTCGGTGTTCTGATTGTATCTCTAGGCTTGTGTGGATATTCTATATATACACCTGCACCTCCATTCCTCACAGCATTCTGTGCTGACCCATCTGTGTATACTCTGACCCATATATCTTGTGGATATTCCTCATCCAGGAAACTGAGGGTGACTGTCCTCCGCTGCACACTGTTCTGTTCGTCCTCGCTTAGTATTCCTTTCACATGGGTCTGAATGTATATTGGCATTCCATGCCTTTCACTCCATGGGGTTTGTTCTGGTACAGACCTTAAGGGGCTGTCAACTTCAGGTAGGTCTGTAAGTTGTCTACGGAGTCGTTTAGCTTGATGGATAAAGCTGCTTCTTTTCAGTCGCCCCATTGCTAGGTTTTGGAATCTTTCCTTCATTGGATGACTTGGCATACACTGAAACTTTTCCGCTTGAATTAGTACTTTTGTGTCTCTGCGTTCGCCAAGTGTTTGCATTCTTCCCATTTTCTGCATCTCTGCTATGGGTGTTGATTTCATTGCTCCCAACATTATTCTAAGTGCCTGGTTTTGCACTTTATCTAGATCTTGTAATGTGGTGTTTGATGCAGGACACCACGCAGCTGAACCATATTCCAGGTGTGGTCTTATGCCTTGCTGGTAAACTTTACTGAGTATATTCCCACTGGCTCCCCATGTGGTTCCACTTAGTTTTCTCAGGATAGCTAACTTCCTCCTGGCTTTTGTTGTTGCTTTGTTTATGTGCTGCTTCCATGTCAGCTTATCATCAAAAGTAACTCCGAGGTATGTTGGTTGTTTGTCTTCCTTCAAGAGCTCTCCGTCTATCTTGATATGACCGGCTTTTTGTTTTGGTGAGAGGGTAAAGAGTGTAGTGCTGCACTTATCTGTGTTAATGCTGACACACCATCTATTTGCCCATAAGGTTAGGGCATCGATAGCTCTTTGTATTTGTTTAGTGGCCACTGTTGCATGTTCTTCCGTGCACCAGATCACCAGGTCGTCAGCATACATTGCCACTTTGATCCCGTGTGGTAGTTCAGCAACTAGGTCATTGATGTAAACCAAGAAAAGTGTGGGTGACAGGACTCCTCCCTGGGGGACTCCATGACGCAGTAGGACTTTCTTGCTTTTGCGACCATCTAATTGTACCCTGGCTCTTCTATTATGCAGGTATGCTTTTACCCATTTGTACATTCTTGAGCTAACCCTGCAATTTCGCAATTTCTTTAGGAGCCCTTCTTTCCAGACCTTATCAAATGCTTTCCTAAGGTCTATCCATGCTGCTAGTACCAGTTTCTTATCTTGGAAGGCATCCTCAATCTCTTGGGAGAGGTAGGTTGCCTGATCTTCAGTAGAGTAGCACTGTCTGAAACCTGCTTGCTGTGATACCAGAAGGTTTTCACTTTCAAGGTACCACTGCATCCTAAGATTGATAATGCGTTCCATTGTTTTGCATAAACAGCTTGTGAGGCTGATGGGCCTGTAGTTGGAGACTGTGTTGCCATCTTTTCCTGATTTGAGGAGTGGTATCATTATTGCTTCTCTCCACGCCTGTGGTACATTACCTGTGGACCAGCTTGTGTTAAAGATTTGCAGCAGCTTTGCTCTTGCTGCAATTCCCAGGTTTCTAATCATTTCATTGGACACTCCATCAGCTCCAGGGGACTTTTTCATTTTCAATTTGGATATTGCATGCTCCAGTTCTCTCATTGTGATTGGTGCCTCCATGACTTCAGGTATAGGTTCGTCTTGTCCAATGTTTTGCTGGTTCGCTCGAACCTCCTGTTGTTTGTCTGGGCTGACTTTGACGTTATTGTCTTCTGCAAAGGAATCTGCAAAGTAATCAGCTGCATGTTTACCTGTTAAAATGTTTTTATCTTTATAAAGTGTGATCCTGGTATTTCTCCCAGTACCTTCATCATTTAGTTGTTTTACAAGTTTCCATAATTTCCTAGTATCTCTTTCTAGGTTCAGCGACTCTGTTTTTTCTTTCCAGCTGTTCCGTCTGGCTTGTAACTTGGCTCTTTGAAATTTAGCCTTTGTTTGCTGATATTTGTTGTGATGTTCTTGGCTAGGTCTGTTCTCAGCCTGCTTTCTAGATGTTTCCATCTCATTTTGCAGCTTTTCCAGTTCATCATTCCAGTAGGGTTTGTAGTTTTTGCGTGCCCCCCTGGGTATGGTTTTACTAGCAGCATGTAGTATACATCTATTAAATTCACTCACTGCTCTATTGATGTCTTTGTCCAAGTTCATGTCCTTAGCTAGAACACTGGTTAAATGCTGGTACATTTTCCAGTCTGCCCTCTTATAGTTCCACCTAGTGAGCGTGCTGCTGTCCTTGGTATATTCATTGTGAATTTCCAGAAATACTGGTCTGTGGTCACTACCCCCAAGCTGCTTTCCAACGACACGTGTGATGTTCCATTCCAGGCCTGGTGAGTAGAATGCCAGGTCTGGTGTAGAGGTGGTGTGCCATGCTCTCGAGTAGAAGGTTGGTGAGTCAGCTGGCTGGTTAATAAGAATGAGATTATTTTCATCCTGCCAGCTCTCAAGTTCCTCACCTCTCTTGTCGATATGATCGTAGCCCCAGCTCTGAGAGTGGCTGTTGAAGTCACCACACACCATAAGCCTTTCTTTATCTGGAATTGTGTCTAGTGCCAATGGTTTATCATTTGGGCAGTAGTAGTTCAGGAGATGGAATTCTGCACTGTCTGTTTTTATGTGGAGCATCTGGTATTCTGCCCCGTCCATGTATACTTCCAGCTGACATGCGCTGATATTGTTTTTAACTAGTGTCAGAATTCCACCCTTTCGCCTGTCTTTTCGGTCAGATCGGTAGCACTGGTAGCCTCTGATTTTGAAGGCTATGTCGCTGCTGAGGTGTGTTTCTTGGATACAGCAAATATTAACTTGTTCTTCACTGAGGACATTTTCAAGTTCCAATTTTTTGCTGTATCCATCTCTTTTACTGTTGACACCCTCAGCATTCCAGTGCATTATTTTTATTGGTCGTCTGTTTGTTTGGCCAGTAGCTCTATTCCCTTGCCTCCTGGCTCCTCGGGGCAATTGAGAAGGACTTCCAGTAACTGAGGTTGGGCCCTTTCGAGGTATAGGGCCCGGCACCGTCCCTGCCTGAACGTCCGCCACAGGGCAGGCACCATAACATTTATTAGATGCAGACATGTTTCCATTGTGTTTTATGCGTGGCAACCTGATTATCTGTGCGCCTTTTGGCTGGTTGTCTCCGTCTTCAGCACTCTGCTTACTAGGGCCGGACTATGGTCCTGCTCGAGTGGGAGTGCCCGACCAGTCTTAGTTTCCAGCCTCTGATGGCTGAACTAAGCCCCATCACCACTTCAAGGTTCTGGCCTCGATGGGGGAAATTTGTTATGTCTTCTAGTTCGAAATTTTCAATTATTATCCTTGGTTGCAATTTTCACTTTATACGTTGTCATAATTGTTGTTTTCTTCATAAGTACATGTTTGGGCTTCACTTTGTTTTTTTTTTGGTTGATAGTAATATTTGCTTTAGACCATCTCCATTTGTTGTTAAGAGAGCTTTGTCGTCAGTATAGGCCTATATGATTTCTGGGATCTGCTGACCGCCAGTGGTATGAGGTTGGAAGTCAGCATATGTCATGTCGTCTTTTACGTTTGGCATTGTTTTCAATGTAGTGTTGAAAAGGTACGGTGATAGTGTGCTTCATTGTCTAACTCTTTTCTGTTCATTAAACCATTCTGATATTGTTCCATCCAGTTTTATTGCAGCCTCTTGTTCGTAGTACATAATTGCTATTAAATATTTGAGATATTTTGTAAATCCCATGTCGACTTTAATTTTCCATAATTGGTGATGTAAACAATCGAACGCATTGGGTGTAGTCGATGATAATGTCGAGGCTCAAACTCGTACTGCAATCTGATATACATTGTTTCGTAAATACAATGATCCGATACAACATTTAAAAAAACAACTTACTCTTGTGTTCAAGAGATAGAGATCCTCTTTACTATTGACTAATTCAGGATGGCACAAGGTAAATTCAAGAAACCTAAACTTCAGTTACCTGGGAAAATGAAGAACAAACGAGACAAAAAGGATAAAGTTGTACTAAGAAAAGGTATAGCATAGATACTTTAACAAATTTTTTGCAAAAATAGATCAAAATATCTTACCGGTTATAATTTATTTATCAAGTAACATTTTCTGATTTTTTCCTTTGATGTACTAATTTACTAATTAAATTACTTTTAACTTTTACTAAAGTTTACTTCTATTCCAACATCTTCGTCTTCACCCAAAGATCAAGAGTAAGACTAAAGTTAAAGATAGAAATAAAAAAACAGATAAATATGATTTAATAAATATCTACATATTTTATAACAACACTCTGCTACCAACCAGTCCAATGTCAAACATTTACATGGTCTTTAACAACCACGCAGCAGAGGAAAATTGTTGCATGTGGAATGAAGTGTACACTGTCAGTACTGCTGTAGGGTCTGAGAAAAGCTGCAATGGTTCCTAAACTAGATAAAATGAAGAAATTAGGAATAGAGTTGGTATAATTATTAATATATATTATATTATAATATATAACAATGAAATCATGTATCGAACATATTGAAAGACAGCAAGTAAAATGGTTCTGTCACTCTGAGAATTAAACCAAACCAAATACAAGAGCATATAACAAAAGAATATCCGGGTGAAAAGCCAAAGGTAGACCAAGAAAACTGTGGATAGAAAACATCAAAATAGACTTGAACAAACATGGACTAACTGCAACATCGGGGACACATCTAGCTGTGACACCAAAATGACAGCAAAAGCTCCCAGCCATATGCTTAACGGCAAGTGTGAATACGATCAACCATCATTCACCTGGGGACAGACAATAGACATTTTCTTTCCGGAACATTATCACACCAACCTATTCCTCTGCTCTCTGTCTCAAGGAAGCAGACCTGCATTGGCTAGAGATATCATTAGCTATATAATATGTCACTGGTCCATCATCTTCTTGGTCTTCATCTTCTCTCCTCAGTCACTCTACCCTCCATAATCAGCCTTTTTATAGCATCATGTGTCTTTAGCCCTTCCAATCCCAGCTGTTCAGGGACAAAATCTCCAGCTTAATTCCAAGTGCAAGAGGAATAACTCCACACAAATCAGAAGTGATTGTACTAGAAAATTAATATAAAATACACTTTGCAATCAATTTTTATGATTAAAAGTTCAATTAACAGATAATTGGAAGAGGTACTCATCTGTGAACATATCTTTGTGAATGTCATGTAAGATAAGTTTACTTGTCATGTAACATGTAAAAGGAAAAAAAATGAGCACCAGTTTTATTACTCCAAACATATAGGTCTAGTTCACATACAGAAAGTCCAAGATATCTGGTGAAACAAGAATCCAAAACAGATCTTGCTTTTCTGAAAATTTTGATACCAGAAGACACAAAGTTTGTTCTGCGAGCACCCCCAAAGGACTCATGTAGAAATAGTGAAAACTAGGCCTAGTCTTAAAAGCAGAGTAATCTTGATCAATATCATTTGCAGGACCTGATTTCTTGTGAAATTTATAAATATTTACATAGATCAGCTGTGTTGACTTCTCAATCATTGCTAGGTGTATGGTGTCGGGGCAGGATGCACACATCATCAATTAGGCCTACACTACACATCACCGCTAATTTCAACGAGGCCTACTAAATACTGAACTGCTACCCCATCAATGTCTGATTCATTCACGTCCTCTAGAATTCCATTTAAAAATTGTGTATCAACATTATCTGAATCATAAGTAGGTCCATTTTTTACCAAGTTTAGACAAAAATTGAAGGTCATAATAAACCTGATGCAGTTAGGAAACGATAGCTGTTAGAAACAATTGGAAAACAACACTGGATGTCGCCATTATTGTTAATCAAGTCAGTGCTAGATTTAGCATGTCTATTCGCATGGGACTGGTAACATAAATCAACCAAAATAACTGTGTCAATGTGACGAGAACTGCGCTAAGATAATGTATATTTAGACAACGATGTTGGCAGCTAAGGGATTGAATGAATTAAACAACCAGACCTAGGGCCTGACATTTCATTTTATGATTTATTTAAATTAGGCCTAATTTAAAACATAAAAATGGGTCTATGTCTAGACTTTTCAGTTTAAAGATTCTGAGACAAAAAAACATTTTAAAATAGAAGTACTTTCTTCTTTCTGTCCTCATGTACCTTTCGGTGTTGAGGGGAGAGTGAGTGTACGGTCTTTTGCCCTTCTATTTGCCTCCTCTGCTGTTAAAATAGAAGTACGAAAGCAAAAAAGATAATAATTTAGATATGGGCCTAAGCCTAGTAAACAGTGATGTACCATGTGACTGTAAATAAAAGTAATAAGAAAGTGTTGATGGTCTGCACAATTGTGAAGCTAGTTAAGTAAGTGTGGAGACACTTTCAAAGAGACACACTTACTTTTCTATATAGGCTAGGTCTAGTCATTGATCTTCAAGCTAATACCTTTAACCAGTTCTATGATTATGTGCCCAATGTATCTCCACTTTTTTCCCTGAATCTGGGTTCTCGTCTTGCTCTTATATTTCATAATGAGATCTTTTCTAATGTTTTCCATGGCACATTTCAGCCTAAGTATTTATACAAGAAGACCAACCAGTTTGTAATATTATACATTATATTTGCTCTATTTTGCTGTTTATTTATATTTTCTTTTAGATGTGTGTTCTAAATGTCTTGTTTCTTTGTCAGGTCACTTTCACATAGCACCAAAGAAGCAAAAACTTATAGAGGCTGCAAAACTGAAAAAGGTGAAATAGTTATTGTAATTTTGTAGACATATTGTATTGCTTTTAGTTTGTTTTGTTGGGTAAGCTAGTATTCCTGTACACTTTTAGCATTTCTTTCTTACTGCTGTAACTCTTCCACTGAATGATTTTACAAATTTGAAGGAAAGAACATGAATTTGAAGTATGTTGCCTGAGCCTGAAAGTGGTGAAAAGAATACCTCCCATGCATATTGTAAGAGGCGACTAGGGATTTCAGAGTGGGGGCTGGCTTGTGAATTTCATAGAGGGTCAGTGACCCAGAAGCCATGCTGAAGTTGATGTGCCAGGTCAGAAGATATCACAATTAAGTAAACCGTAACATGTGTGCCATTCTCAGGACTACATTCTGCTAGTATGCAGGAGTTTGAGAATGAATACAGAAGAAGGATGGTGATGAAAAAGTAATTTCTTTATCTGTGAGCAGGTAGATCTTGACAGCCCATAGCCTTCCTGACTTCTTCTTTCGTTCGCTAATAATGTCTATATCTGTAGTGTTGTTTCTTGTATAAATTGGACAGTGTTTTCTATTTCTTGTTTTGTACCATAAAGTTTAACATTCATCAGTGTATCAGAAGGCCAGTATGTGCATCTTAATGTGTCATAGTTTGCACATTCTTGAAGGATATGTTCTGAAGTCTGGTTGGCTTGTCCACAATTACACTTTGCTGCTGTGCCAATTTTAAATTTTGTATACATATAGCTGTTTAGTCTATTGTGTCCAGTTTTGAGTCGAAATATGATGACCTGGCCTTCCTGAAAAAGGAACAGGTCCTCCTAAGATGAGTATCTGAAGTGACACCCAAACTCAAATATACCTTGTTGTCTCAAATGCATGATTGTGTTAGGGGGTGTAGAGATGCATGTTTAACCCTCGAAGGGAGGCATTCCAGTACAGTAGTATCTCTGGATCATCACGTCCTGCCAGGAGGAGCATACACTTCAGGGCCAACTACCCTCGGTATTCCCTCATTCTTCAGTCAGATTTGCTAAACAATCCACAGTAGTGGTATATCTAGCATTCCCTGCCACAAAGGGACAACAATGCATTGTCCTCTGGCCTACATCCCTTCGTCACCCATGGATGGGGGACCATGTGACAGAAAACAAAAGTAATAACTTGAGACAAGACATGTGACAGTTTTTCACATATGACTAGTACATGTAGTATCCATTTTCCTTAGGCTGGGTCTTCCTAGAAGCAATTGATGATTTAAAAATATTTCGATTTGACCTTGAAATTTCTGCCAAAGATGGATGTGTCGTGCCATTGGCACAAATAAAACGGCGACACAACGCATTTCCATTCTCTGGACTACATCCTAATGAAAATCTAGTAGGACCGTTGTCCTACTACAGGAGATAACCAGTGGGAGTTTGAGAATATACACTGAAGAAAAACTTGAAATTGATCCTTGCATCACCTGAACAGAAATCCTGTTCACTAACAACTGAGTTACCCATAGAATTAAGCCCTTAAGTCACCTTTTATGACTTAGATGACAAGTGGAAGACATGAGCAAGTGTGTGGAGGAGGAATCTGTTGGTGAATATCAGCGGATTGGATGTGACATTCAATGTGCAATTTGAAAAATAGCCTAAACTTAATTCCCAGACTGAATATTGTCTAGTTCTATACTGAACAGAGAGTTAAAAACAAATGTCCTGCCGAAGACGGATGTGTCGGGCCATTGGCGCAAATAAAACGGCATCACAACGCATTTCCATTCTCTGGACTACATCCTGCTAGAAATCTAGTAGGACAATGGTCTTGCTACAAGGGAGATCCAGCAGGAGTTTGAGAATGAACGATGAAGAAGAAAAACAAATGTGTCTTTGCTTATCCTAGCATTTGCTTTTCATTACAATGTTTGTTTGTATTATTTGTGTACTTCTTCAATCCATATTGGGTTCCCTTATGATTGTTTGATCTAATTTCCAGTTACACATACGTCTAGTCCACCTTCTACTGCCAATACATAAATCCATTACATAAACCACGATGTAGACGCTAACCGCCATTAAGAAGCAGTCGAACGTCTGCTGCTCCAATGACAATTGATGAAACCTGCTTCCACCACTTCCAATCATTCACAATACACTTTACATATCTACAACCCATTTATACATGAGGAGGACTTGTGTGTTTTTGTCAGAAAGGCAATGGTCTGTGAAGAGCTACTTTCTCACAGCTAAAGGAAGTACATACATCATCTATATTACGCCCGTCTTCTGGTATGTCTTTATGTGTTAAAACACAGCTTAGTTAGTTGTCAGATCATCATCATGTCACTCCAGATATGTCCATAAGTGCTCAGATCTCATATTCAGTATGTCCTTCAGAATGTGACAACTGACTGTTCTGGTTCTGTGTTGGTTGATATTTCTTCTTTTGATTCCTATATACCGCTCGTATATTGAAACAGCATTTCATTGCCAGGTCCTACATTCTAGCCAATAATAATAAGGAAGAAGAAATACTCTGCATGTCTTCCAATTGGTCTAACTCCTTGATCATATTAAAAATACTCGCCCTTTTAATTGGGCTACCACTAGTCACTGACCATACTGGAAAGTCTATCTGCTCTTTCATTTCCTCTGACAACTAGGTTCAAAAATGAAGGTAACTCTTCAGCACAAATTTAATCATTGACTCCAGTCACTGATGGTGTAGATAGCCAGGCTAGATCTTTCGAAGCATACTCGTGGAATCAGTAAAAGATGCAGAAGATGGATTTGTCAGGGCATTGGTTCAAATAAAACGGTGGAACACCACATTTCCATTTTCTGGACTGCATCCTGTCAGAAATCTAGTAGGGCCATTGTACTGCCATAAGAGAAATACAGTGAGAGTTTTAGAATGAACGCTGAAGAAGAATTAGTAAAAAAAAACAGACTCCTGTAGGGCACTGGGATTCCAACTATTTTGTTGCCCTAGACACCCGTGTGTTGCCAGGGCCCGAAAGGGGAGCAAAGAATAGCAACACTGCTTACCTTCCATGCATGTCGTAGGAGGCGACTACGGAGGTTATGGGATGGAGTTGACTGTCCCATCCCATATAGGGTCAGTGACCCAAAGCCATACTGAAGTCGGATGTGTCAGGTCGAAAGGCGCAGATATTGCAACAGTGCTGTAAACCATGACACAACACGTTCCGTTTTCTGGACTACATCCTGCTAATCTGCAGGAGTTTGAGAACGAACGCAGAAGAAGAAGTTGCCCTAGTCAGCGACATCACCGTACTACTAGTGGTTATATAGAGAGTACCACTTTTTCCCCTGATGCATGTCCCTCTGCATTGAGCCTTGAATGCCCAAACTCTGTGAGATGCTGAACCACAGACCCATCAGTGTAGACAATAATATCCCCATCTCAGAAATGCTCACCATCAGAACCTGGACTCTATATGCACTGTAATGTCATTGTCATGCTTCCTAGAAAGTGTGATTACCACTTGAATGAAAGTTGAATACATCATGGCTTACTTTACCATTCTTCTCAATGTTTTCTGTCCCCCAATTTGCATTGCCGTTTAATAACCTCTGTCCTACTTAAGCCATGACTGCCCACTTTTTGTTTTATTTGATTTTTTTAAATATCATCTTTTTTTCTTTTTTTTTTTGCTTTATACCCCATTATGCCTCACAGCATCAGGGGTAGAAAAGTTCTCTAGAGATAGCTTTTTTGTGTGAATGTCGCCTTCCGAGAACTCTCCATGTGTCCTGCAAGCATTTTAGTTCTACACTCTTGGTTTGCTAGACCAGTCACTATGCTGTTTCAGCTTCTCCAAATTGTTAAACAGTGTTCTAATCTATCACATTCAGAAAAGAAATCACATATTCCATTTAGAAAACACTGAAACACAGAATTTTACTAGGCTTATCTGCAAGCAGAGAAATGCAACTGTTGTTCTACACCCGCTTTTTAATGTTTTGTTTGATTTGTTCAATATCATCATACACAACTTATCTTCAGAATCAAATTCTTTATTAAATGCTCACTCCTCATAAATTGTATTTTATTATTCCTCCTTGTCACAGGGACTAGAAAAGGGCATCCAGGCTTGCATTGAAGATGAAGTAACAGCTAAAACAGTTTCATTTGAGCCACGATCATTGTCCATGTTAAAGCCGTCAACATCAAAGGGAAAAACTAATAAATCTTGATCCATTTTGTAAATTATTTTTAATTTTTTTTTTATTTTGGGTGTATCTGTTGTTTGTCATGATACATGTATATTGAATATGTTGTACAATTTATTTGAGAGAATTCAGTCAATCAAGCTCTTAGTGCTTCTTTGGAGTGTCCTACTATTAAATGAAATGTCTCTAGAAGCCTCTTTCCAGGTGTAGTGATTGATGTGCAGGGTATATGGCTAAATTAGAGAAAGCCACTGGCCATGAAATTTATTTTTGCAATAATTTTAAAAAAATAAGAAAAAACTGCTTTCCCTTATTTTCTTGTTTATATTTGGCTTCAAAATATGTGGTGTGTTCTTTTGCTGATATTAACTTATTTATAAACACTGTTGGTTCTTGTCCAGAACGCATGCCTACCTGCTTACTTTAAGGATAATTAATCTAAATAATTAGTGTCTATTGTCTTTCCCCATGTAGTTTGTTATCCACTCTTGCTGTTAAGCATAGGGGTGATTGGAGCTCGAGCTTGCGTTTTAAAACCAGATGTGTGGCATCGGCTGTGCTATTACCGTGTCTGTTCAGGATGTCCCTGGCGTTTTCTATCCATCTTTTCCGTGGTCTTTCTCTGGCTTTGTACATTGATCTCATTTGGTTATATGCCTGTACGGACAACTTGTGATGCATTCTCATAATGTGGCCAAACCACTTAATTACACTGTAATTTTGTTAGGGTTAGGAGAGTTGTGTTTCATATAACTAACCTTAAATACATTTATATTTAAATTAATAAATGATAAACATAACCAAGGGAAATAATCAAATAGATAGGCATACGTTCCAGACAAGAACCACCTTGTCTATCCTACTCATGTATAAATGTTGAATGAAGAGTACATAGTTCTACATTCTTTCTTACACTACTGTTGATTAGCAGGATATAGTCAGGATAACAGAATGTGTTGTGTCATGGTTTACAACTTTGCTGCAATATCTGTACCGTTCGGCCTGACATCGAATTTCATTAAGGCTTCTGGGTCACATTGATCTTGGATGGAACAGTCAACTTCACTCCACAACCTCCGTAGTCATCTCTTAATGACATGCATGGAATATAAGCAGCGTTGCAATTCTTTGCACCCCTTTCTAGCACCTGCAACACACGAGTAAAACAATTTTAAAAAAAATACTTTTCTCAGGATTTCTTTCTCACATAGCTTTCAACCATAACCAATTCAATCCCAATCCGCCCGCTATCGATTCATTTATATTCACCAGATTTGGACATAGTGTTGTACAATTGGTTTTCTTCACTCTTTCCATGTGACGAGACATATTAAATTTAGCCCACATATTACTAGCAGTAATACCTGCTTCCATTGTAGTTTTCTGATCATTGCTAACAGGTGTGGTATACAAGCTTGATGGTGTTGTTTGTACCGCAGCTTTGGTCTGCTTCTTTTTGCTGCATCCTATGAGAGCTCCCCATGTAGCAGCTGTTTTGGGATGTGACCGCTACTCATCCTCTGATTGTGGCTGAGCCACTTGACCCTTTTATGACCAATTGTGGACAGTATTATTGGAATATTGTCCTTTTGGAGATTATTTGTGTTTGTAATTTTGTTTTGCCACCTAATGTTCAGAATTTTATGAATACATCTTAAGTGGAAGCTATTCAG
Source organism: Meghimatium bilineatum (assembly GCA_034231615.1). NCBI lineage: Eukaryota > Metazoa > Mollusca > Gastropoda > Stylommatophora > Philomycidae > Meghimatium > Meghimatium bilineatum. The sequence continues at coordinate 6,727,904 of CM067309.1, read as the reverse complement.
CCTTTGTTCTTGCTTCGAGTAAGGTGTCCATGTTTCAGATCATAGAGAGGGACACTGAGGATGCATGTTTAGTATATCAAGAACTCTATTGCTATTGTTATCTGTGTATTGCTCCATGAACTTTTTTGACAATTTTTCTGAATTTGGTGGCCAAGATTCCTACTCTGAAACTTATTTATTTGTTGAGTGATAGTGTTGTGGTGGCCTTGGAACCTAGATAGTTAATAAGTTCTACACTTATTCAAGCTGCACATTTTTCAATGTGTCTGTGAGGTGGGTGCGTTTTGGCAAAAGACCAGTTTAAAAAATTATTTATTGATGGCCAGAATAAATCACAATCTATTTCCAGTAATTAGTTCCAGTATGACCATTTCATTATGAGGAACTGGAGCTGCATTGTTGGCATACATCAGCTCCCTAAGAAGAATCTCAGTGATCTTAATTTTCACTTTGAGACGGGCCAGGTTGAATATGGAGCCATGAAATCTTGTGCAAATAAGGATGTCACCCTCCGAGTTTTCGAAAGCGTGATATCTGAGTACAGAGAAGAATATTCTGAAGCGAGGACATATCTTTGTCTGACTACACTCTTGACGTCAAAAAAATCAGATAATCAATAATTGAACTGACACAATTCATCTTCAGAAACAAATGGCAACATGACAATACAAAGAATACAACACAGAATACGCTCAGCAGAAAAGACACGATAACTCTTATTGGCTGAGGACAGGACACTTTACCATAAATACCCAAATACTCAAATGCACAGAATTAGCTAATCACCTAGCCCTCAGTGTCCGTACCAGGAGGGAACACAGACACCACATTCTACAAGAGTACTGATATCCACAACCTGATATAGCCTGCACACACATAGATTTGAAGGAAGTTTTAGGGGACCTAGAAGAGCTGCAATTAACCACTTCTTTCCTAGACCAGATATAGCCTGCACACACATAGATTTGAAGGAAGTTTTAGGGGACCTAGAAGAGCTGCAATTAACCACTTCTTTTCTAGACCAGATATAGCCTGTACACACAGAGATTTGAAGGAAGCCCTGGGAGTAACTAGAAGAGCTGCAATTAACTACTGGTACTTCTTTCCTAGACCAGATATATCACGTACCCAAAGAGATTTGAATGAAGCTTGGAGGACCTTTAAGAGATGCATTTAAACACTTATTTCCTAGATAAGACATCTAGGACAATAACCACATGAATCAGCATGCATCAGGTTTAGTTGGTAGATCTATCATACTGTGGTAACACGTTTGCTTATCGTTAAGATCTTGCTGACATTAGGAGGCAGCAGATTCCACTAAACAGCTATCATACACACACAGCTAGTGAGTGGTGGGGATTACCTACCACTGTACATATAGTGATGAAAACTGCAAGCCAGGCATACTTGGATATCAGACAGTTTGGATGGTGGAGGTGTAGTGTATATAGAAAACTCTAGCCCAGTAAGGCTATATATCTATGGTACTTACTTCTTACACATGTTTATATAATCGCTTCAATCAGACACGACAGATAATATACAAATCATATTCAACGTTTCAACCAAAAGGTCTTTATCAAGATACACACAAAACATCAAAAGATGATGAATGGAATAATTATCACAACAAACAAACGTATCCAACGGAAATATGGAAATGAGATAACAGAAATAAAAGAGGCCACGAAAACAGACGCATATGAAGTGCACAAAAATGCGGTCTCTATAGAACTCTTCTATCCCTGATGCTGAAAGACACATGGGGTTTTTAAATAAAAAAAGCTCACATTTAGTTAGTTAGTTAGTTAGTCGTCGGATCATCACTGCAAACTGGACACATCCATAGTTGCTCCGATCTCTCCTTGAGTGTATCCGCCATCACACTTCTGCTGACAGTACCGGTCCTATGCTGGTTGACCATCATTCTTCTGCGCCCTCCAAAATGTTCACCTCTAGCAACACCGCATCTCAATCCCTGATCTTTAATCCTAGCCATTGAAAAGGAATCATCATCCACATTCGTCTCACTCTCGCGTGTTATATCTCTTCAGGAGTTCAAAACGTCAGCGCGATCCATTGCCCCATCGCCCTTTGCCACAATCGCACACGATACCAGTTGATCCGCTCTTTCATTGCATCGAACGCCCACATGTCCCGGCACGAAAATAAATGTAACCGCTTTCAAGCTCGCATTTCTCAAGGCCTCAATCCACTGTTCGCGAACGAGACCCACTTGTACCTTCTTAATCATACTCATAGAGTCACTCAAGATGCAGACCTGCGTTACTTTCTGTGTGCGTAGCCACTCAAATGCCTTGCTCACATTTACTCCCCTAAATTGAGGAACACTAAAGAAAAATGCACCCACCACGACAGTGACAGATGTACTAATAATATACTTCTTTGAAAAGTAAACATAAACTGTAAATAAAAAGTTAGGCAGGAAATTCAAGAATCTTCTTCAGTGTTCATTCTCAAACTACCTCTAGATCTCTCTTGCAGCAGGACAATGGTCCTACTAGATTTCTCTTGTAGCAGAACAATGGTCCTATTAGATTTCTCTTGTAGCAGAACAATGGTCCTACTAGATTTCTCCTGTAGCAGGACAATGGTCCTACTAGATTACTCCTGTAGCATAACAATGGACCTACTAGATTTCTCCTGCAGCAGGACAATGGACCTACTAGATTTCTCCTGCAGCAGGACAATGGTCCTACTAGATTTCTCCTGCAGCAGGACAATGGTCCTACTAGATCTCTCCTGTAGCAGGACAATGGTCCTACTAGATCTCTCCTGTAGCAGAACAATGGTCCTACTAGATTTCCAGCAGGATGTAGTCCAGAAAATGGAAATGCCTTGTCACCATTTTATTTGCGCCAATGACCTGATACATCCGTCTTCGGCAGAGAATCAAATACACTTTCATGTCATCACAGATGGAGCATCAGAGGGTGCAGTAAAGAAAGAAAGTGCTGGGATACTAATACTCATACCAAACACCCCAAAACTAGAACTCTCAATCGCTACTGACAAATTATCAACAAATTACAGGGCAGAGCTACAAGCAATCTTGGAAGCATCAAAGGCTCTAGAGGAGCAGAGACTCAAAATGAGCTAACATAGTCTTCTTGTGTGACTGCATGTCAGTACTCCAGACCATGCAAAATGAACCTAAAGATCTCCTAACAAAAACAACTGTAGAACTTCTAAATCAACTGTCTGCCAACAATAAAGTTGTGCTGCAGTGGTTCCCTACACATGCACACTGTAGAATTGCAGGAAATGCAGCTGTCAGGCTTGCAAAAAAAGGAACAATGCCAGCACAGAATATCACAGACTGAAGCAAAACTCTTATCAAAAGAAAATACAAACATACATGGAGCCAGAGAACAGACGGTAACTTTCCACAGGACCATATTATAAAGTTAAACAGATCACAGCAAACCACAATTTTTAGGCTCGCACAGGACATTGAAGAATACAAGCACATATCGACAAAATGAAGGTTGTCCAAACTGACCAGTGCCCATATGTAAAGGGTCCCCAGACCCCAGAACACATTCTGCAGACACGCCCGCTCTTCGATGTCGTGAGAACTAAAATATGGCCCCCAAGAGACAGATCTGAAGGTAAAGTTGTGGGGACCTCATGCTGACGACTGAATTAATGGAGACGGCCCAACTTCATGCATAGACTTATGAGCATAGGAAACTGATCGCAGAAGAAGAAATACACTTTCGTTATCTTGATAAGCTGGCGTCACCTATAAATAAGCTTTAGCGGATGTCCAAGAAATTCTTGTAATGTGTGGGGGAAAAAAACACACCGACCTCTAATCAAGTGACTAATTGCCCGGAAGGGGGAGAGGGGAAGGAAAGACGTCAAAAGAACATCAACATCTAGCCAAGGCCATTAGTCAATATCCATTCTAATTTTATTTTATTGTTGGACAACAGAATAGTTAACTCTCAGTAGAATGGTCGGCCAAAAGTTTTCAGATCCTAAGAGGATCCGTCATCCTTGAGGCCAGTCTCCTACCATGTATGAGATCAGGAGCCTAAAGAAAAGATGCTTCCCTGCACGATCTTGAGCGTCTCCTGCAAAACATACAAATAAAGGCGGAGTCAGCTGACCCGTATCTGTTATCCGTCCACTTTGAGGCGAAAAATAGGCAAATTCCTGATGGAAGGTTCCGGCCCATTGATGTATTGAACGTTACGTTAAATTCTAACATCATGTGTAAGTCTTTCATCAGATTAGATAGTTGTCTTCATAGCGTCCCTTCTATGCTTTCTGTAGCTGCGTGCGGCGGAATGAATACTTACTGTAATGTTATTAAAACCTCGTTATATAAAAGCCGTACAGATGCAATCTTCGCCATCAAACAACTTTCAGAAATAGCGATAGAAAATAAACAAAACTTATATTTGGCTTTCGTCGACCACGAGAAAGTTTTTGACAGAGTGGTTAGAGCACAACTATGGATAACACTACAGACATATGGAGTTCCTCAACATCTGATACGTTTATGTCAGATCATACACGTCAATAGTCAATGCGCAGTAAAAACTAGCACATGTACATCCGACAATTTCCAAATTCACTCGGGAATGAGACAGGGATGTGTACTACCCCCCCCCCCATATTGTTCATAACATAGATCACACCTGCAAAGTAGCAAAGACAACGGAAGAAAACATTATGATGGATAACTTAAACGAATTGCTATTTGTAGACGACCAAGCACTAGTAGCATCATCAGAAGAGCAACTACAAAGACAAATAGACAGGTTACATCAAACTTGCCAAACCTTTAATATGAAGTTAATAGAGAAAAGACCGAAGTAATGGAGATAGGAAGAACAGAAAGAAACCTATATATATATATATATATATATATATATATATATATATATATATATATATATATATATATATATATATATATATATATATATATATATATATATTGAAAACAACAGACTTAACCAAAGGAAATAATTCACATACCTAGAAAGCAATAGACGGCAATAGCGGTCAAGAAATACACAATAGTAGTAGTAAAGCATGGAAATCACACTAGTCTTGAGAAAAAAATGTAGATTTAAACACCAAAATAACTCTATTCAAAACGATAATTATGCCAACGCTGTGCTATCAATGCCAAACATTGACACGGACAGGACAAACGTAAACTTGACAGCTGAAATGGCATGCTTATGCAGAAATCCTAGGAATATCGGTAAGAGACAGAGTGGAAATGAGGACATTTAACAAAGAACCGGCAGCGTCCCAATCTTGGAATATATTAAGAGCCAATAGATCAAATGGTTTGCACACATCAGAAGACAACATACCACAACAAGCTATGCTACACAGATAGACCATACAGTGAAGGCAGACCTAGAGGCCGACCACGAAAACGATATACCACCGAAATAAAAGAGGCGACAAATTCCACAATATACTAAGCACACCAGAGTGCAACTCCAGAAAACTCTACTATCCCTGACGCTGAAAGGCAACATAGGGTTTAGCAAATAAATAGATGATAGGCTATATATACTTTTGATGGGCTTTTCTTGACTTTTATGTACTAGGAAATGGGGACATTTTAAAAGATGGAGTGGTAACTATTGCTACGACAGTAATTCTTTGTTTATGAAGTTCACAATTGTGTTCTTGCGGGCATCACAAAGTGATGGATGCACACATATTGTGACATATATAGTTAGGCATAAAATAGAATCAATTCGATGCCTGCTTAGGAATACAAATAAACTAAATTTCTATTTTCGAAAACATATAATTTAGGTCTTGAATCGCTCAAACTGCGCATACGTTTTAAAACTTTTCAGTCTACGTGTATGTGAAGCAAACAATGACTATGATGATGACTATGAACTATGGCAACATCAGACATGAGTGAGCACTGAGCTTGCTAAACTACATATCCAGTGCACTCATAAAATATCAAGTTGGCTTCTGGGTTTCCTTTTTTTGTGTTGTTGTCTGACCCATGGACAGCTGCTGCAACCAACCTTTTAACTTTTAGGACCCTAATCTAAGTATTCAGACTATTCTAATGTAGTACATATTATAGAGAACAGTCAATAACTTGTAATTTCTGTGGATAGTGGCAAACATGATTGATATAGGTGTACGGGTAGTTGTAGAATATATTTCGAAACATCCAACACTTTTAATAGCAGCATTTGTGGTGTACATTGTTGTGTTTTTTGTAACTATTGCTGCCTTTGGAAAAAAGAAAGGAAAGAATCCACTGCAGAATGACTGCAGAAAATCACCACAGCCATTTGTTTATGATGTGAAGGAACGTCATATTGTGTTAAAAGAAAGTGAGTAGGCATAAAATTGAATTAAACTAATTGAAAATGTCGGTGGTCATCTGTAGCCACTTCAATAGCTATAGGGTAGCCAGGGGGCAAAACGGCGTACTTTTAACGTTTTAGCGTATTCTGATAATTAGACTCAACTATGCGAAACGAAACTGTCATCAGTGTATAGCCTATTCATCCATCTAACATTAGTGAGAGTATTGAAAACATACCCTGCCGAAGACGGATGTGTCAGGCCTATGGCGCAAATAGAATGGTGACACAACGCATTTCCATTCTCCAGACTACATCCTGTTGGAAATCTAGTAGGACCATGATCTTGCCACAAGGAAGATCCAACGGGAGTTTGAGAATGAACGCTGAACAAGAAGAAGAATTCTTGATGTTTACCTCCACTGCAGGAGAATGTACGATTGAAAGTAAAATCATAAATTACTTTGAAGCTTGATATGTTGTTTTTTGATGAATGACATAAGAATGACAAAGTAGATTATGCACAAAATTTGTACATTTCTTAATGACACATAATGTCACAATTTCTCTTGCGACAGAATTCAAGGCAAGCAGAGTCCCCGAAAACTTGGATGCCATCATTATTGGCAGTGGTATTGGAGGTCTCACAGCTGGAGTACTTCTGACAAGGGCTCGTAAGACAGTCCTTGTTTTGGAACAAGATAATCAAGCTGGAGGCTGTTGCCATTCATTTCAGGAAAATGGTTTTGAGTTTGATACTGGTAAGTTCTATTAGGAGTATTCCCATATTAGGAATGATCAAGACGAGGTGGACTGGGGCAGGAGAGATACAATGAGATAAATTTAGAATCATATCAGGTGGGGGAAAAAACCAAGAGGGATAGGTGTGATTTTAGATGCAGAAAGAACAAAGACTGTCGAGTATTTCATGACAATATGAGAATTATCCCTGTCAATAGAGGTGATAAAATGAGTTTCAGAGCTGCATAACACAAATGTTTGTGAGTCTTGGATAATAAATGATCAGGCTTCAATATTTTTCATTTCTTTAGGTTTCCACTACATTGGAGGAATGAATGCTAGCTCAGTTAATAGAATACTCCTAGATCAGTTGACTTGTGGTCAGCTCAGATGGGCCAAATTAGATGATGCACATGACACTGTAAGTAGCAATATGTTGCAAGGGTATCCACTCTGAAATCCTATCACATTAAAGTAAATGTAAGTTATGTTCCTTTTGACACATTTGAGGCATATAAGGATTATGGCTGTGTGCATAATCTAATAGTACAGTGGCTAATAGTCAGCAGTGGGAATGTGGTTAGCATCATGCAGACTACCTTTACTTTCTCAGATTTGTCCTTGTACTAATTTTCTTTCGCCGAAGATGGATGTGTCAGGCCATTGGCACAAATAAAATGGTGACACAACGCATTTCCATTCTCTGGACTATATCCTGCTGGAATGCTGGAAGTCTAGTAGGACCATGGTTCTGCTACAAGAGAAATTCAACAGGAGTTTGAGAATGTACGCTGAAGAAGAAGTACCCATTTTCTGAAACCTGATCAAGCTTCCAGTCATTTAATTTAGAGTTGTTAATGGAAGTTGTTTAATTTAGAACTTTTCTTTTTAGCCCAACTGGAAGTAGAAGTGGATCCCCAGACCAGGAATCGAATGTGCTAAGTACTAAGCTTCAATTCCCGTTAGTCTCAAGAAGTACTAAGCTACAGCAGGTCCACACTTCTGCTGCCACTACTACTTTTTTTACTGTTCGTTCTCATACTCCCGCAGGATCTTTCTTGTAGCAACACAAGGGTCCTACCAGATTAGATTTTCAGCAGCATGTAGCAGAAGAGTCTTGTCTCCAATTTTTGCATTAAATATCTGGCACATCTGACTTCGGTGGTACTACTGCAACTAAACATTTCTGTTCTTACTGGAACACTGGAGTACAACTTTTGCTCAACCCCAATTTGTATTCTGCTCTTCTTTGGTCTATTCGTGATACAGTGACTTTTTACTCTTTTTCGACTGTTTACCACTAAATGTTCTTTTTTCTTCTTCTTCTTCTGCATTTGCGCTCTGATAACCAACACGAAAGTGTGTGTGATTTCTTTCGTTGGGGAGCGTGAGGTACTTTGTTCTGCTAGTTTCACAGTGGAGCTGCATTATTTTACACCTTTTGGTCCAGCACATCCGTTTTGATACATCAGATATTCTTTGATATAACTTTTCTTATATCTCTGGGTTCTAGTCAAGTACAGGTTATTTCTGAAGGGTTTGTCCATTCCATTGACATTTTCCTTATTGAATCTCCAACTGCGTTGTATTTTTGAATAAGTCTGTTTTCATATTACTTCTGACCAATGTCTTCTTTTACATTTGTTCTAAAAACTCCTTCAGATTAGCATCAGGATGTAGTTCAGAGAGCGGAGTGTGTTGTGTCATGATTTACAGAGTGGCTGTGATAACTCTGCATTTTGGCTGACACATCTTATTTAAATATGGCTTTTAGGTCACTGACTTATGATATGGAACGATCATCTCCATCATCAAAGTCTCCTTAGCTGCCGCTTCCAGTACATAGCAGGTACTAGTGGTGCTATTCTTTACTCCCCTTTTGAAAGTCAATGACAAACTGGTGACATGTTTTCAACCATGAGCAAAACATGAATCACGGCTTCTATATTTCATTGTCGCAAGTGTACTACAACTTGCACTGCTGCCTTCTCCGTAGACATTCTTAATTTGTATTCTTCTTCTTCTTCAGCATTCATTCTCAACCTCCCACTGGATCTCTCTTGCAGCAGGTCAATGGTCCTACTAGATTTCCAGCAGGATGTAGTCCAGAGAATGGAAATGCGTTGTGTCACCGTTTTATTTGCACCAATGGCCAGACACATCCATTTTCGGCGGGAATTTGTATTCAATTTACTTCTTATGAACCTTTTTGTGCTATGGACTATGACAACAGATTTTTTATGCTAGTTATAGGGTGCTGTCCTGTTTTATATTCTGTGGAGACAGGAGGTACCGGTTAGAGATGTTATTTATCTAGGTACAATCAATTCCATCTTAGTGTACACAGCCTGGAGATGATCTCTCAAATATTAGTCAGATGATTCGCATGATCTTCAGATCTTCTATCTGATGCACCATGTGATGTTGCTTTTAGGATCTTGGTTGTCTGCTTACCCTATAAATCACACTAGAGCAATGCAAAATCATTTGTAGCCAGTATATAACATATACAATGAAATGAATACAATATTAGTATGATGACTTTTACAGAGAGTCGTGAAGCATGCCTACAAAAGTTACACGTAGACTACAAAGCACTAAAATAGCAGCTTCTCTTGTGATTGGAGTTTTTGGACAACTTATTGTACTCAAGAATTGATCTCAAGAATGGAAAATGCAAACTGTGGAGCAGATATGAGGGCACAGCAAAATGTACAAACCAGAAACATCATGGAATATTTAGACAGCACCTGGAAAGTTATCTAGCTGAATTCGTGTGGAGGTCACAGCTAGCAGCAGAGAACAGCCCGTTTGACACTTTTTTTGAATGAAATAAAGGAATACTGATCCCAAGAATAGATTACTCGCATTCCATTTTGAATGAACATCTATTTCTGAATAATTGCTTCCCCTTAGTTGTATCTATATTCTAAGTTGTTCTCCTTGCTTATGATCTACTTTGATTCACGTTACAATTTGTTTTGTTAAATGTGTGTGCCTGCTTAACAGGAAAGCATTGATTGATTTTCTTTTGTATTTGTTCTCAAGTTCCTGCAGATGAGCATCATGTTGTACACATAATAAAATACACTGTGACATAGTTTACAGCTTGGTTGTGATATACCTCCTCCCTTTGTGTTGTAGGAACTGAAAGGGGAAAAAAAATAGCATCACTGTTCACCTTTCATGCATTTCTTAAGAGCATACTAAGGAGGTTTTGAGGTGGAGTTGGCTGACCTGTCCCATAGGGG
>CM067309.1:5985074-6115074 GCA_034231615.1 Meghimatium bilineatum | reverse complement strand
ACATTAAGTGATGCATGTCCTAATGGGGTTCTTTAATATATTTTTGTTTGTGTCCATTCTCAAACTCCCACTGGATCCCTCTTGTAGCAGGACAATGGTCTTACTGGATGTCCAGCATGATGTAGTCCTGAGAATGGAAATGCATTGTGTCAATTTATTTGTGGCAATGATCTGACTTTGGTAGTGTCCTAATGGTTAATTTAACCTTTACTTCACCAAATACAAGTTACCTAGCTTCCTCCCTGTACGCCGGATTGTGTTTTTTACTACTGTTTAATCTATTGTCTTTCCCCGGATGAATGATTGTTGATCGCATTCACACTTGCCGTTAAGCATAAGGTGGTAGCTTAAGCTGTCGTTTCAAGGCCATATGCATCGCCAAGGTTGCATTTAGTCCATGTTTGTTCAAGGTTATCTTGATGTTTTCTATCCACCGTTTTCTTGGTCTACCTTTGGCTTTATGCTCGGATATTCTTGTATTATATGCTCTTATTGGTATTTAGTTTGGCTTCATTCTCATAAGGTGACCATACCATTTTACTTGCTATCTCTCAATATGTTCGATACATGATATTATACCAAGTCTTTTCTTAATTTCTTATTTCCACTATAATAGTTTCCACTGTCTAATAAAGATGACAAAATTTAGCCTTCACAAAATCATTTTTTAAACGACTGAGTCACTCACTCATATCCAACTAATTCCTTGAAGAAAAACTTTTTTCTGATGCTATTTTATCACCAAACTATCGTGCTCATATCATCTGTGAAAATAAATCAAACACTTCATGTCATTAACCTTTTCAATCCAGTCTTCAATCTAAGAAAAAATGTCTTCCACACACAAGTGTCTATTTTCAGTGCCTATGTTAGGACCTATTCATCCTGATGTTATTTCATAACCAAATTAATGTGTTCATATCTTCTTTGAAAACAAACATAATTTCCAAAACTTTCACATGATTAGAAAAACAGTCATAAGAATTTCAGTAAAATGACTTCCATTTCAGCTCAATTTACAAGTATTGTAACAGCATAGTTGAACTTTTAAAATTTCTCCATTTTGCCTGTCTTTTGAAAACAGGACCTTGAGCTGAGTGGAAGACTAGAATAATGCTACAATGTTGCCACTTTTTTCCTGGAAGAAACAATTAATTTTAATCGTAATTTCAATTAATTTTTATCATAGCAGCAGTCGCAATTCTACTACCATGGCATTGAGCGGAGTACAACCGGAAGTGGGTTTTTATATATACGGATGGTGTGCTAAAGGTTAATACTCTCAGGGAAAAGAGTTGTGCAGTCATCATCAAATTTGAAGTGCGTCTCATGACACTGATCCTCCTCTGTTCACTTTGTGTTTAAGAGGTCACATGTTCGGAGCTTGCTTGTAAGATCTTGTGTACAAATTGATTTTTTTCAGAGATCTCTGGAGATTATTGCTTGATGCTACAGAATTCTGTTCTTTGCTGATTGGTTACTCTCACCAAGCAGTAGATAGCATATATTCTCAGAAATATTTTTATTTAGCGACCTAGGTGATCATAGATTGTCACAAATATTTGTCATGTAGCGGCATATTTTCTCTTGGAATCTCACAAACATTTGTCCTGGGGATGAACTATCATTTACAATTTTGAAATGGTCTTCATGCCATGAAGTTAGGTCGTCTAGAATTTATATTATTATACCCGGTAAGTTTTTCCTTATTTCCCCATTAAAAAAATTGCAGTTGTCTGTATGTAATGTTAAGAATATTCACAACTGATCATTTTAAAATATGCTTGTTGAAAATAATTGACAGGAGGGTCAGCATCTGGTGCAAGTCGTGAGGATATCATTGGTCATATTGCAACAGAAATTCTGGACAAATTACCGGTTGAATTTGACTTGTTAAAAATACGGAGAACTCTTGGAATGGACATCTCTCCTACAACTGTGGTCTTGCTGCAGGTAAGTTGGAAGAGTTATGGAGAAGAGATTCTGACAAGGAGAGGGTTTGGGTTAGAAAACAAAATACACAACAAGTTATTTATGGGAAGTTTTTGGAAACTGAAATTATAATGAGACATTCAGAAGAAGATGCTGAAATGACATCATCCATGTACAAGGCCTGCTCAAATGAAACCTGTCCATGCAGGGTCACATATGCCAGTTTGTGAGGGGTGTCAAGATGTCACTACCATAGGTGTCAACTAATACAGATTTTTCGTATTAACACGGATTTCAAATCGGGAAAAAAAAACCCAATTTATTTTTTAAATGTTTACTTTTTTTTATTTAAAAAAAATGTCAATTGGTGTTAAATTTCCTGGTACTTATTACTAAAGAGGATGTTTTTAATCTTACACGCTCTTATTGTGGGGGAGGGGAGGTATATTTAAAAAACAAATTTAGTGGGGTTTTTTGTGTGTGCTAAATACAGACATTTTATTGAAATATGGAAAGAAATTGTTAAAAATATGAATTTGTGGATAAATAAGTTGATAGCTATGCATTACTGATTAATAAATTATAATGTGACCATCCTCTTCATATGCTTAGTGTCCTATTCAGACAGTCGACAATATCTTCAGTGTGATAACAAATCCATCCAATTTTTACCAACAAGCAGTGATTCAGTTTCTTACAGCCGGAGTATGTTGACCAAGCAACATTCATTAAAAAATGCAGGCTGTGTGTGATAGAAAATGTATTTGAAAGACAACAGTAAAGGATTGGGTTTTAATATTTAGGGAATGGTGACAGGTAACAAATGATCTTTAGTGGCCAGGTTGGAAACGTGACAGAAGAAGCCATTATCAAGATAATGCAGCAATCTGTGTCAACCGTCACCAGTTTGCGTTCGCTAGCTAATAAATTATCAGTGTCATTAAGAACGGTTAAAATGATTGTTTGAAAGAAACTGCCTACAAGAGCACACACTAGAGTTTGCGTTCGCTAGCTAATAAATTATCAGTGTCATTAAGAACGGTTAAAATGATTGTTTAAAAGAAACTGCCTAAAATAGCACACTAGCTGCATACAGCCATCAAGAATAAGTGGTGTCATCCTGGGGCTTTACCCTTATTAGCCATCTATGAACTCCTAGATAAAGAAATATCTGTAACTGAATTTCATAAAGTAGATATAACAAATGATGACCATCACTTGTGATCGAACTGCAAAAACAACAGTTATACTATTAGTAAATGAATGGTATGGCTTTATTTTTGTGTTTCACTACCAATGATATAGTGATTTTGCCATGATCAATGACTTCCATATAAAAGTACAAGATATAATAAGGTGACATTTTTATGAGCTTGGCCTAATTCTAAGAAGTAATACAAAGGTTTACATATAAATGACCAACTCTTTATGGTGCCAAAGATAGCAAACTCTGTATGGTGCCAGAGATGACCAACTCTGTATGGTGTGAGATGACCAACTCTGTGTAGTGCCAGAGATGACCAACTCTGTGTGATGCCAGAGATGGCCAACTCTGTGTGATTCCAAAGATAGCCAACTCTGTGTGATGCCAGAGATAACCAACTCTGTGTGATTCCAAAGATGACCAACTCTGTGTGATTCCAAAGATGACCAACTCTGTGTGATTCCAAAGATGACCAACTCTGTGTGATGCCAGAGATGACCACCTCTGTGTGGTAACAAACTAATAGTATTTTTACAAATTTATCACTCATATCCACAGGAGCTGGAAAGATTCAATCATCTTGTTGGACGAATGAGACGTTCACTTTCTGTGCTGAAAAGGGTAAGAGTATCCATGAGATGAGTGTACTATATGGCTACTGTAAGATAGTCACATCACAGATTTGAATCTGAGCAAAATCAGTTTTCTGGAAATCTAGTTTTATTTGCCAAATTTAATCTCACTTCTTTTCAATTAAATAATTGCATATAGTTGAGGTGATGGGTATTTTTTTATAAAACAGAGTGGAATCCCTTCATAATTGCATATAGTTGAGGTGATGGGTATTTTCTATAATACAGAGTGGAATCCCTTCATAATTGTCCATCTTGATGAATTAGGCCTATGTTTGTAATAACCAAAATTTGCTACATACTATTCAATACATTAAATCATAAACTAATTAGAGATTTAGAAAAGTATTGCAGAAAGTTTGTTATAAAAGTATGCGCTGTAATGGAGTTCAGAGTATAAGGAAATTCTGTCAATACTATATAGTCTCTATCATCTAATACAACCATAATTGCTCTGTACTGTGATAATATTGTAAGAAAATTTCTTTATATAAATTTCTGTTACAGGGTTACTAAGGGGATATTCTAGGCTGCATTTGAACTGCAAAAGACATTGCATTGGGTAATCTTATTTACTGGTCTGCATTGAATAAAAAGAAGAGTTCTCTGGAGATGGCCTTTCTGTGTGCTGTTTATAAACTTGTTCCTGTGGCTTATTTGATTTCTGTGGCCCATCTTTATTGTCTGCCTCTGGCTTTATAGCAGTGATGTCTATGTGCAATGACCATCTGTGGCATGTTGTCTGTTGGTAGGCTGGAAGCGTGTGAAAACCACTTGATCTGTTAAATATCTTGGCAGTGGGAAACACTTAGATTAAGAAGGCTTTGCTTGGCAGTGGGTATAACTTAGATTAAGAAGGCTTTGCTTGGCAGTGGGTATAACTTAGATTAAGAAGACTTTGCTTGGCAGTGGGAAACACTTAGATTAAGAAGGCTTTGCTTAGCAGTGGGTATAACTTAGATTAAGAAGGCTTTGCTTGGCAGTGGGTATAACTTAGATTAAGAAGGCTTTGCTTGGCAGTGGGTATAACTTAGATTAAGAAGGCTTTGCTTGGCAGTGGGAAACACTTAGATTAAGAATGCTTTGCTTGGCAGTGGGTATAACTTAGATTAAGAAGGCTTTGCTTGGCAGTGGGAAACACTTAGATTAAGAATGCTTTGCTTGGCAGTGGGTATAACTTAGATTAAGAAGGCTTTGCTTGGCAGTGGGAAACACTTAGATTAAGAAGGCTTTGCTTGGCAGTGGGAAACACTTAGATTAAGAAGGCTTTGCTTGGCAGTGGGAAACACTTAGATTAAGAAGGCTTTGCTTGGCAGTGGGTATAACTTAGATTAAGAAGGCTTTGCTTGGCAGTGGGAAACAATTAGATTAAGAAGGCTTTGCTTGGCAGTGGGAAACACTTAGATTAAGAAGGCTTTGCTTGGCAGTGGGTATAACTTAGATTAAGAAGACTTTGCTTGGCAGTGGGAAACACTTAGATTAAGAAGGATTTGCTTGGCAGTGGGAAACACTTAGATTAAGAAGGCTTTGCTTGGCAGTGGGAAACACTTAGATTAAGAAGGCTTTGCTTGGCAGTGGGAAACACTTAGATTAAGAAGGCTTTGCTTGGCAGTGGGAAACACTTAGATTAAGAAGGCTTTGCTTGCTTGGAAGTGGGAAACAGATTAAGAAGGGTTTGCTTGGTAGTGGGAAACACTTAGATTAAGAAGGCTTTGCTAGGCAGTGGAAAATACTTAGATTAAGAAGGCTTTGCTTGGCAGTGGGAAACACTTAGATTAAGAAGGCTTTGCTTGGCAGTGGGAAACACTTAGATTAAGAAGGCTTTGCTTGGCAGTGGGAAACACTTAGATTAAGAAGGCTTTGCTTGGCAGTGGGAAACACTTAGATTAAGAAGGCTTTGCTTGCTTGGAAGTGGGAAACAGATTAAGAAGGGTTTGCTTGGTAGTTGGAAACACTTAGATTAAGAAGGCTTTGCTAGGCAGTGGAAAATACTTAAAATAAGATGGCTTTGCACTGAAAATGTTAAATACCATCTGAACAGAATAAATCCAACTGATTCACCTAATTGTAGAAATCTCAAGCATCCAGGTGAACACTCTATGATATCCAACATGACCTATTAGAGCTTGGGACTATAAGTGTATGTGTAGTCTAAACACCATCTGACCTTGTCGTCCTTTCTTAGTATATCTTAGTATTGGTAATAACACTCTCATTTACCTATTTCTGTTAACACTCATGTTTACCACAATAGGCTCTGGCAGGTGAGGTCGGCATGAGCAGTGAGTTGGATGATGTGGCAAAATCTCTATTTAATGCCAACATTCCATACATCTGGAGACGTCTGGCGCCTATCACTCTCAAGTCACTGGGAAATTGGATAATTCACTTTCAGAAACGACTCAAGCAGTATTACCAATGGGTGAGAATATGTTTTATCTCAAGAGTAGACAAGTTAGTGCCAGAAGGCAATATCCATTAAAATAGACAAGTATAGTTGCTCAATATTGCAGGACTGATAGGATTAGTCTATAACTTTTAGATAATTTCTTTTAGAATGTTTAGATAATTTCTTTTAGAATGTTCAGATCATTTCTTTTAGAATATTTAGATAATTTATTTTAGAATGTATCTTTACATTAAGTCTTCTGCACTTTTCAACAACAATCTTCTGCTGGTTAGCAGGATATAGCTTCACCAGGTGATGCGTCATAGTGTGCAGCTTGGCTGCTATATCTGCACCTTTCAGTTTAAAACAGCCAATTTCATTAATGCATTTGTGGGTCATTTTGACAGACAGAATCATGTAGCATTCACCAACCAAGCTTAATCACATCTTACAATCTGCATGGTAAGTCGAGCCATAGTGATAGGCTTACTATTATTTGTTCCCATTTCTGACCTGACAATAATCAGGCTAACATTTATCTATTATTTTAAGCAATATCCTCTACATACACTTGCGGATGTCAGCTCAAATGGATTCCGTCCACAATAATTCTCATTTTTAGCATAAGTGTGTCTTATTTTGTGCAAGTGAATCATTTAAAAAAAACTATATTAAAAGTATTTTTGGCGCTATTCTCTATTTCAAAAAGTACCTGTCCTATACTTTTTTTACCCTCTATTTTACATCTTGTATAATTGTATGTCCAAGATATAAGTAATTATTTACTAGCCACGTTAGAACTCCTTGTACTTGAATATTTCACTTGAGTTGTTCATTTACTACATAGCAATAGTTCGTACACAGTCAACAGTAGTCCTGTATAGTATAAGCTTCACACCCGTGTGTTGCCGTGTGTGAAAGAGGAGCTAAGAATAGCAACACTGTTTACTTTCCACGCATGTCGTAAAAGGCGACTAAGGAGGTTATGGGATGGAGTTGGCTGTCCCATCCCATATAGGGTCAGTGACCCAAAGCCATGCTGAAGTTGGATGTGTCAGACCGAAAGGCGCAGATATCGCAGCAATGCTGTAAACCATGACACAACGCATTTGATTCTCCGGACTACATCCTGCTAGTCTGCAGGAGTTTGAGAACGAACGCAGAAGAAGAAGAAGATATAAGCTTCAGTTTGTATAATTGTTTAAATTTCTACCCAAATTATTTTATTCAAATTTTCTTATTAATTAATGTTGATATACAGGTCAATGATTGCGAACCCATTGTCATGTGGTTGTCAGGGTTACACATTCCAGAGTCCTACCTGACTGCCTTAGTGCAGGCCACGTGTCGCAAGCATGGCTGGCCCCTGGACAAATCAACCTTGTATACAACTGTCACCAAATACCTTGATGCTGAGGATGTCACAGAGAGAACTACGAATGGTAAGTCAATTAAGGATTCATGTCTACACATCTTGCCTTACATATCTATACCTCTTACCTTTCCTGTCTACACATCTTGCCTTTCATGTCTATACCACCTCTTTTAGAGATTTGGATGTGGAAGTAGACATGATATATCGCATGGATGGAAAATTGTTCAACGTTCGGCGGCTCCGAGCAAAACCAAACTCAAATCATACACAATCAGGGATCTCCTATTTTCTGATGACTGTGCCCTAAACAACCACTCTGAGGCTAATAAAAAAGTATTATAGACAGATTCTCCAAAGCTTATACCAACTTTGGGCTTACTATTAACATGGAGAAAACAGGTTGTTACAACTAGCACCTGGCAAAAGCTATCTCAAGCCCTGCATAAAGGTAAAGGGTGTAGCACTGAAAGTTGTGAATAGGTTCACATACCTAGGTAGTACTTTATCACAAAATTTCAATGTTGATGATGAAGTGTATACAAGGATCGCCAATGCAAGCAACACTTTCTGCAGATTGTAGGCAAATGTGTGGCATATAAATGGCATTAACCTACAAAGCTGAAAGTGTACAGAGCAGTTGTGCTCCCAGTTCTGTTATACACTACCAAAACATGGACTGTGTTCAGATGTCATGTGAGGAAACAATCACTTTCACACAACTTGTCTCAGAAAAGTTATGAACTTCAGATGGCAAGACAAGATTCCGGATACCATAGCAATTGACAGATCTGGTATCCTTAGCATTGACACTATTCTTATTTTATACAGATACAGACTCGTTGGGCAGGTCTTCTGGTACGTATGCCAGATCATCGTCTGCCAAAGATACTTCTCTATGGTGAGCTGGAGAAGGGTACACTTCTAAAGGTGGCCAAAAGAAGCAATACAAGGACTCGTTAAAGACCTCACGCAAAGCCTTTGAAATATACCACGATACATGGGAAGAACTTGCACAAAATAGATCTACATGGAGCTCTACAGTAAAAAAGGTTACATCATCTTGTGAAAAGAAGAGAAATGCAGCAGCTCAACAGCGGAGAGTAGCTAGAAAGTCACGGATAGACCAAACACCATCTACAATGGTCATTTTGTGCCAGAACTGACCGCGGACATTTGCGGCTCGAATAGATCTTATTAGCCATCTACGAACTCATAGGCAAGGACATATCTATAACTGAAGTTCAAAAGTGGATGTAATAAATGGTCATCATCCCTTGTGATGGACGAACAACATACCTCTTACTTTTCATGTCAACACTTCATACCTTTCATGTCTACACATCATACTTTTCATGTCAACACTTCATACTTTTCTTGTCTAGACATCATACCTTTCATGTCTACACATCATACCTTTCATGTCTACACATCTTGCCTTCCATATCTACACGTCTTTCCCTTCATGTCTACAACTCTTACCCTTTGTGTTTATACCTCTTACCTTTCATATATACACATCTTACCTTTCATGTTACCACTTCTTACATTCTATGTCTACACAGGCTGCTACATACATGGACTGTTCCTTGAAGGAGCTTCATGGGAAACAGATAAGAAGCATATTATGAGACAGCCTCCAAAACAACTGATCCAGCCACTGCCAGTTCTAAAGATCATCCCTATTGAGGCTCATAGACTGAAACTGCAGGTATAATCATGTAGAAATTGCTGGTATAATCATGAAGAAATTGCTGGTATAATCATGTAGAAACTGCAGGTATAATCATGAAGAAACTGCTGGTATAATCATGTAGAAACTGCAGGTATAATCATGTAGAAACTGCAGGTATAATCATGTAGAAACTGCAGGTATAATCATGTAGAAACTGCAGGTATAATCATGTAGAAACTGCAGGTATAATCATGTAGAAACTGCAGGTATAATCATGTAGAAACTGTAGGTATAATCATGAAGAAATTGCTGGTATAATCATGAAGACACTGCAGGTAATATATCCTATTCAGGAAATAGCAAGCAAACGCTATATTTTGCAAGTAGTCTTTTTTGTATGTAACATTTGTCCTTAGTAGGTTGTTATTGCTTTATGAATGGTCAATATTGCTATCTAAATCTGGCATGTCCACCATATGTGTCTGTGTACAAAGAAACTTGCAGTGTCTCCATAAGAATGCACAAGTCGCTGCATGGAATCAAGTCCCATTCACATGTGAGAGAAATTTCAAGCAATTGCAGATTAACTGAAGAATCTTGCAAGTAGACTGTGCACAAGCCTCTTCACACAGATGTTCTAGGAATTTGTGGTAGGACATGGCAATACTGTTTACAATGATCTGCAGCTGTAGATCTTACTGCGTAATGCTTGTGGCTTGCACAGCTGTGCATTATTCAGCCAGAAAAGCAGCAAGTCTGGATAATTTATGAACAAGGGAGCAACCAATACAACCAGTACCTCATCTCGATGCATCACAGCATTAACATTTCCACGGAAGACGTGAAGAGGCGAATGTTGAAAATGGAATCCTCAATAAATGTGAATACTGCCACAAATTTGTTTATGATGGCAAACACAACAGTTTGTAAAGTGCTCTCTGCATAGGTCGCCAAATCTGCATACAATCTATATCTAAAAGATATGTTGAATCTGCTATTTGTCTGTGAGAAAAACAGCATTCTACTGCAGTCTAGTCCATTTGACAAGTTGCTCCACCCATTGCAGGTGCTGTTGATGATGTCTGTGACTCAAGTTTGACAAAAAATAAAGTTGTCTGGTAGTAATGCCTGTCTCTCTGAGTTGTCAAATTCATGAGACTTGCCCACATATACCAGCTATTGCTCGTGCTGTGAGGGAACAAATCCTCTAGGTAACAGGACAATATGATGATCTCGTACAGGGGTAGTCAACCATAGTTGGCCACTCCAAAGTCTATTTCAGGTAACTGCCAGCAGTTTGGTAACATTCATTGAGACATGCAATGTTGCTTAGGTGACAATTTATCTTTCTGGCAATGTCCTGCAGGCTCAGTCCGGTATCCAACAAACCACTAACTCATTTGAGGTTGTTTTAGATAGTCGGGACATTTCAAACACATGTACTAGTTGTTTTATCTTAATTACCTTCTATACTGAGTATACTGCCACAAGTATTATCGAGTCAGTCTTCTTCTTCTGCGTTTTTCTCAAACTCCTGCAGATTAGCAGGATGTAGTCCGGAGAATGGAATGTGTTGTGTCATGGTTTACAGCATTGCTGCGATATCTGCGCCTTTCGGCCTGACACATCCAACTTCAGCATGGCTTTGGGTCACTGACCCTATATGGGATGGGACAGCCAACTCCTTCCTATAACCTCGTTACTCACCTTTTACGACACGCATGGAAGGTAAACAGTGTTGCTATTCTTTGCTCCCCTTTCGGGCCCGGCAACACACAGTTGATCGAGTCAGTGAAAAACATTCCACTGCCACAGACCTTGCAAGATAGTAGTGCGTAATCACTGCTAGAAATTTACAACATGTGCTACAAAATAAGAACAAAAACATGTATAGCAAAACATCAGAACTGATAGATTTTATGATAAAAGAGACAATTTAAGCATCGCTGCGACTAGGAAGAGAGGAGGTAACTAACACAAAACACTGCACAACAACTCCGTACTAATTTGGAGCTGGGTAGACAACTTAAGGGCAATACACAATTTTGGTTTCTTGGTCCACACAAACAAAACTAAATATATTACAGACATCAAATATATTTCTGAAAGGATAATACAGATACAATTGATAGAGGAAAAATATGGATACAATTGGTAGAGGAAAAATACGTATACAATTGATAGAATAAAAATACGGATACAATTGATAGAGGAAAAATACGGATACAATTAATAGAGGAAAAATACGGATACAATTGGTAGAGGAAAAATACGGATACAATTGATAGAGGAAAAATACGTATACAATTGATAGAGGAAAAATACGGATACAATTGATAGAAGAAAAATACGGATACAATTAATAGAGGACAAATACGGATACAATGGATAGAGGAAAAATACAGATACAATTGATAGAGGAAAAATACGGATACAATTGATAGAGGAAAAATACGGATACAATTGATAGAAGAAAAATATGGATACAATTAATAGATGAAAAAAATAACAATCACATTAGTACAAATATACACACCTTGCAACGATAACACTTTGAAGAAACTACTCAATTGACAACACAAGAGACAGAGAATCATGGAGAAATATGATGCCTACGCCATTTGTCATGTCACTTAATTGATTGATTGTTTTATGATTAAGATAATTATTTTTGCATGAGAGGAAATCATTATTACATGATAAGGATAATGATTGTTGTCAAGATAATGGTAATGATTGCAGTAATGAAAAATATAGTGATGGTTATGATGTCAAAGGTAATAATAGTTGCAATGCTAAGAACTATGACTTTAATATATCAATATTTCTACTAATAATTATAATTATTCTTAATATATCAATATTTCTACTCTAGAATACCTTCAGGACTCCCGTATATGTTACCTCCATACGACGAAACGCTATGGGAGTTGGGCTTGTGTTTGAAGCTGACCTAGCTTCTAAGGAACATATTTCTCACTGGGTTCTCCAAGGTCTTTGCCTCATTCTCAATACTGACTAACTGATGTCATATAAATAAACAGAGATATACTTTACCATTTATTTGGACATGGGATACTGTTTCAACTGGGATATCACAAGCAAAAAGTTGAATGACTGCAGAGAAATACATACTCATTATAAAAACAGTTTTAGCATTTCAGATGATATAGATATTTAGCTGCATTAAATTAGTCAGTGTGAGGTGAGGTGCATCAGTGCGAGATGAGGTGCATCAGTGCGAGATGAGGTGCATCAGTGTGAGAAGAAGTGCATCAGTGTGAGGTGAGGTGCATCAGTGTGAGGTGAGGTGCATCAGTGCGAGATGAGGTGCATCAGTGTGAGGTGCATCAGTGTGAGGTGAGGTGCATCAGTGCGAGATGAGGTGCATCAGTGTGAGGTGCATCAGTGTGAGATGAGGTGCATCAGTGTGAGGTGAGGTGCATCAGTGTGAGAAGAAGTGCATCAGTGTGAGGTGAGGTGCATCAGTGTGAGGTGAGGTGCATCAGTGCGAGATGAGGTGCATCAGTGTGAGGTGCATCAGTGTGAGGTGAGGTGCATCAGTGCGAGATGAGGTGCATCAGTGTGAGGTGCATCAGTGTGAGATGAGGTGCATCAGTGTGAGGTGAGGTGCACCAGTGTGAGGTGAGGTGCATCAGTGCGAGATGAAGTGCATCAGTGTGAGAAGAAGTGCATCAGTGTGAGATGAAGTGCTTATGTGGGGAAAAAATAATGCCATATAAGAAAATGTTAGAACATGTGATAGCACGTTTAGATGCTTAATAAACCACCTTTCCCCTCCCCCCCCCCCCCCCCCCCCCATCAACAAATATCCAGAATTCAGTCCCACCCCTGTGCTAGCTTAAATTTATCAAATTAATTTTATACACCCTTTCTGCCCTCAATTTTTATAAGAGAATAATACATGAAAAATAAATATGTTGGTTCATATTTTTAGAAAAATGTTTACAATTCAATTTAATTGGTGTATTAAAAAAAAATATTGTTGACATTAACTTTTGTAAAACTTCAAACCATTGTCAACAACTCAAATTGTTTTTAGATCATCCCCTTCTCTTATTTGTGTCTTAATTTATGAGCAGTCCCAAACTGCAGACGGGACATTGTTTGTTCTAAGCTGAACCTCCTTGGGGACTTAAAAAGCAAATGAATAGACTACACAAAATGAATAAAATTCATATTTAAAACTAATTTTTAAATAAAAACTATACATTATAATTCATACTTTTTTTCAGTAAATGTTATTTATATTAATAAACTACAATATGTGATATATTTGTTTACTTGTAAATGAAGTTTTGTGTTTTTATATGGTTGTACCCCATCTAGGCCAGATTTTTTAAGTGGGGATTGGGCGTAGTCCAGCCAGCAGAGGTTGGACACTAAGACTTGTCAGGTCATCTCTTGAATCGAGCAGAATCACAATCCAGCCAAAGCAAGCACAGGAGCTGAAGTTGGAGATACTAGGCCAAGAGGCACACCAGCAACCATGATAACATGCAACCTGCTTATATAACATATTTGCAGGACAAAATTTTAAAAAAAATGATCATGGTGCTTGCCCTTTGAAGATTCCCCAGGCAGGAGCAGTGCTGGATTAACATTAATGAATGGTCTGGGCGCGGTTTTTCTACACTTATCCGAGTTGGCTTTTTTTTGGAGAGATTCTTGTGTGGCAACCCGGAAACTGTGCTAATGTCTTCAGTCTGGCATCTCTACGACCCTGACTGGTTATGGATCTTATTAGTATTACTATGTGACTCTTTCAGCATGTCTGTGTTAATCTTTTTGTCTTATGTTGCTCTCAGCATTCTTCTGTAGTACCTCATCCCTGTTGCTCTCAACATTCTTCTATAGAACCTCATCCCTGTTGCTCTCAACATTCTTCTATAGAACCTCATTCATTTTGCTCTCAGCACTTTCTATAGTACCTTTTCCCTGTTGCTCTCAGCATTCTTCTATAGTACCTCATCCCTGTTGCTCTCAGCATTCTTCTATATAACATCATCCCTGTTGCCTCTAATTCTCCACTTTCCTGTTTATATAGTATCCATGACTCACACCCATATGTTAGAATCAGTATTGTGTAGTTTAAAAAAACTATCACCCATATGTTAGAATCAGTATTGTGTAGTTTAAAAAAACTATCTTCCTCGCCTCTATTGACAGGAAAAAAATACAGTATATTCTTCATTTTTATGAATGCTGCCTTTGCCTGCCCTTTTCTTTTTCTTTTCTATGTTGAAATTCCTAATGTTGATATTGGATATTTAGATCTAGTCTATATTATCCAGAGGACCGTCGTAGATGTGTCTTCGGTAAAAGGGTTAGGAGGTGTGCCTAAAATATATTTTCTTCTTTTTTTGTGTGCGATGACCACTTTTTCGTGAGATTTCTGATGACCTCTTGGGGGGGGGGGGGGAATTGGAGACCATTTATTTGTATGTGCTTGTGCCAACTTTATATTAACACATTCCTGCGATATATGTGCCTTCGCCAACTTTCTATTAATCTTTACCATTCCCAAACATAATTTTCTCGAATATTTAATTCAAAGTTAGAACATGTTGACCTTCCCGTCTCGTTGTACAGTTCTATAGTTGCTATTCAAACTCTATAATTGCTAGGCAAGAAAATTAAGCATGGTATGTCGTAGGTGGTATAGGTTGAAAATATAATAGGGAACGACAGTTGTAATCTTGTCAAATGTATAGGAATGTCGTCAGATTGAGAAAACGAATTGATAAACGTTCACAGAGGCATAATATAAAATATGAAACTTGTTCGAGTTACTAATAATAGAGGCAACAGAGATGTGGTTCTACAGAAGAATGTTGAGAATACCATGGACTGCCAGAAAAACTAATGTGGAGGTGTTGAAAGAGTCAAATACGAAACGGACCTTAATCAACAATATAAGAAAACACAATATTCATTTTTTGGTCACTTCATGAGACAGGCAGGGTTGCAACACAACAGGCAAGATTGAAGGCAACAGAGACAGAGGGCGACAACGTAAGAAAATATTAGTTTGAAAACCTGGCACGGCAGGGAAACAACATTATAATAATAATGCATAAAAAAAATACCTGATACTATCACAATGGGGCAGTATCGTTATCGATTTTAGTTATAGAAGACCTTTTCTCTAAATTAAGTTGGGGGACACCCCCCTCCCCCAAGCATTACATATTGTGATTATTTGATTTTCGGTTGGTTACTATTTATATACGTGAAACCACGAGCAAAATTAGCTTAGCCAAGGCGATTCCAAGTATAGGCCTATAGATAGTAACCAACTGAAAGCCAAAGAATAATGAAAACGTAACAAATGGGGTCCAACTTAATGTATCGACCATGTCTTATATATCACCGATCAGTCACGGCAGGATTCACATCAACCACATCCATCTGAATATAAAAAGATGTATCAGTATCCAGATTAAGTTCCTATGGTAGAGATTGATTTTTTTTTGGGCAGTAGTTGATAATTTTACAGTACATGATTTTACATGTACTCAGTAATTATGTTTCATGAAGTGCAGTTTTACCTCCAATACGGCGGATTTCTACACAGTAGCTGTACTCTACACATGTGTGACTAGTACACAATCATACATTATGGCGCAACACTGTCATATACACCGGTATTTATAAGGGTGTATGTGAAGGGTTGGTCACCACGCCGGGTACTTATATGGGGGCATATCTGCATGTGGACGGACCCGCCTGGATACGGATAGAGGAACTGTGTCTCAGTTCCTAAGACCATGAGAAATATGTGTTATCCGGTGGTCTTAGGCGACTCCTGATAAAGGAATGTTCGACCTCCAAAGGGTTCGCGACCCACATGTTGAGAACTGATATTCTAGACTATATATGGACCCAGTGAGATGAACTATGTTTGGTTGAATCCCATTGTGCCCTTGTAACATCAACAGTTATCTATTGCAAACGTAGTGTATGCCTATTAAAAGTCCTTACAACTAGTAATGTCTCATACACGTCCCCTGATGTTGGTTGTACATTGTATGCATTTCTTATAAGATCTACTCTTTGTTCCCCAACTTGTGACCGGAGGATTCATACGGGAACTAAAATAATGTACTCTTTATAACAATTTGGGAACTGGTTCTGCAGGTTTGGTGGTTCATAATTGGCAATAACCTCATCATGATGCAATGGAACACATCACTGCTACACATGAGTGTTTCATTTTACTTCGCTGACAACGAGAAATAAAATGTAGGGTAATGAAGTTTCTCTAGTCGTCAAATCATCATCGTTGCACTGCGGACAAGTCCATGGGAGCTTGGATCTCATATTAAATATGTCATTCATGCTGTTCTGTTTCTGTATTGTTTACTAGCTCTTCTTTTAAATCTCATATCTCGCTCGTTTCTTGCAACACAACACTTCACTACAGGTTCTGCATGCGAACCATAGATACGGAAGATGACATACGTCCCAAATCTTCCAGCTGGTCCAACAGGATAACATTAAAAATGTGAGCACGTTCCACTGAACTGCCACTAATTACTTTAACCAAGCTGGCAAGTATGTCCGCTCTTTCATTCCCTTAACGCCCACGTGCCCAGACACGAACATAAAGGTTACTCTCTTCATCACATATTTCTTCGTCGACTCAGGTCACTGACAGCGTAAAAAGCCCAACTGTAACATTCGAAACATGCTCATAGAATCAGTAAGAAAACAGACACATGTAACACTCTAGGACTCCAGCCATATAATTGTCTTCGTGACTGCCATCACCGCCATCGTCATACTATTACTGGTTGTATAGAAATCATCGCTTTATTCCCAAATACACTTCCCTACTCCCTACATTGGACCATGACTGTCTAAATACTGCGCACGTAGCTAACTACAGACCTTTCAGTGTAGACAATAATATTTCTATCTGAGGTTTTTTTCACTGATTAGAGCAGTTTTTCCTAACGTGGGACCCACGCCCCAAAGGGGGGGGGGGTCAATTTGATTGTTCAAGACGGCAATTCGAACAAGTTGTAATTAGGTTTCATTTAGGAAATAATTCAATTATTTAATATTAAAAAAATATGCATATGGTACATAGGAGCATCATAATTTTTGAAAGACCTAGGTGGGGCATGGTTTAAAAAAAGGTTGGGAAACACTGAATTAGAGCCTGAACTTCTGAATCTATATGAACTTAGAATGTCATAGAGACGTTTCCCGGAAAGTGTGATCACCAATTCAATGGAAGTTGTAACACTTGATAGTCTTGCTTTCCTACTCTTCTCCAAGTTCTCTGTCACCTAATGTGCATACCATATTAATATTCTAAGCCCTGCCAAGCCACATCTTCCAGCTTTTAAATCTGTTTCCTCTGATCTCTTCAATATGATCATGCAGTAGATGGTTTCTTATCAGCACTAATGTCCAGGAATGAGTATGAACAAGCACTCTTAAATATCCGCTCTTTGTATTACAATAGAATAATCCAGCAGCATGCACATTGCCACTATTTCTGTATCTTTGGTGTATTCAAAAATAGCATTCAACGTTTCATTCTGAACCCTCTCAAATCTTTGGTGCATTCAAGAGTAGCATTCATCGCTTCATTCTGAACTCTCTCAAATCTTTGGTGCATTCAAGAGTAGCATTCATCGCTTCATTCTGAACCCTTTAAAATCTTTGGTGCATTCAATAATAGCATTCATAGCTTCATTCTGAACCCTTTCAAAATCTATCAACCTGCGTTGAACTAAGGGTCAGAATAGCCAAGCTATGTTGTTGTTGTTGTTCGTCCATCCCAAGTGATGATGACCATTTGTTTTATCCACTTTAAAAATTCAATTAGAGTTATGTCATTGATTATGAGTTCGTAGATGGCCAATAAGGCCTATTCGGGCCGCAAATGTCCTTGGACAGTTCGGGCAGAATATGACCACCATATAAAGCTTTTAGTCTATCGTGGCTTTCTAGCTACTCTCCATTGTTGAGCTGCTGCATTTCTCCTTACTTCAAAAGATACTGCGCATTTTTTTGACTGTAGAGATCCATGTAGTTAACAATATCACCGGTTCCATGCAAATTGTGAAGGACTGAATATTTATACGAGGTAGCTTCAAACAGTTCCCGGGATAAGTAGATTATATAAAATTAAGTAACAATTCCATGTTGTTTTTCTGGTCGTTTTCTTCTGATTGCATCTCTTAAACGACAGAAAATAATACTCACTTGGAAGGCAGGTAATGAAAACCTACTGAATGACGACTAAAACACTACACACTATCACTAATGGATGTAAATATGGTACATATAACAAAACAATCCACAGAATATAATCTACAAATGACAATACACAGGACAAAGTCGACGTTTCGGACCAATAGGCATTTTTCAAGATACGGACATAGCATACAAACATAAAAAAACCACAAGTAGAAATGAATGCGTATCCGAGTGAAATGTGGTAGTAAGATCCTATGAAATGCAGTGAAAATGTGCGAATGATTTTTATTTCTGTAACCACCTCACTTCCTTACTCAAGGTATATCTGCGACCCTAATTGGATATGCGGTTGTTTCACAGGAAGAGCATTGGCGCCGGTTTCTAACAGTTATCAGTTATTTTTTTACGAAGACCATCATTTTCCTCTGCGTTTGTTTTTCAAACATGGACACTGATACTTTTGTAATAAAGGAAGTAGCAAGCAGGCCTGTATTGGACAGATACATCTTTGGTCTTCCTCTTCTTCTCTTGTCTGGAAACTGATACCTTTGTAATGAAATTTTGCTGATCACTGACAACGCACATAATAACAAACACAAATCGATGTTTCGACTAAAAGACCTTTATTGTTGGTTGGTTGCTGATCCAGTTGCCTGTGGGCTCATGGCCTTTGACTCTAACAGACCTTCATCAAGAAGAAATTCACAACAAAATACGAAGAGTAAGAACGGTACTAATGACATTCGTATGGCAGATGTAAATATAGATAACTTGTAGCCCTCTTTTTTAGAGAACTATTATGGGTGGGGATTAGGGAAGGCTTACTCAATTTTCGGCGTGCTTTCTAGTACTAAATGTTGTGTTCCGACTTCTGAAAAGTCGGGGGGGGGGGGAATAGTAGAGGATTTTACTCTCCTCCTCATCAACCCCGCTTTCCTTATATGTGAAATTCAATGTGTGAAAAGAAATGTATGCAATTCATATCTATATTTAGCTCTGCCATGTTAACATGAACGTCAATACTGTCATACTTACTCGTTTTATTTTTACTGTGAATGTGTTCTTGATACAGACTCTTGGTTGGAACGTCGATTTGTGTGTGCTATTATGTATGTTTCCAATTATTAACAACATTCCATTTCCCTGTTACTAAGTTCGCTTGCTGGATTTCAATTTTACTGCTGTGAGTACATATTAATGAAGGAAGACTTTTCAAGCAATTCCACAAGCAGACATCCAAAAGTTAACAATTTTATTCACTAGCATGTTTCAGTATACATGCCCAAGCTTCGATTATTTTATTTGGTGTTTTAAAAATAAAAAAATATCCGCGTATTCCCAAACGAAAAATATGAAAACCCTGTTGACCTGCGCAATAATGATATCACCTATTGCTAGTTCAGTTCAGTAAGTTATGCAACAGTTAAATGAACTAGAATATAACAAACATAGAACTTTGACAAATAACTGTAATTTACTTCATTATTTGTTAGAAACAAGTGGATGTTCCGTTAACGATAAAATACTTCTTTCAATGTCTACTAACTTGTGACGTCAAAGTAAACGTTGTGCACTTAGGAGGGTAAGTATTCAATTTTTGTGTGTGTGCTTGGACTTCACAGTTTCTTTGTTTTTGGAACTATAAATAACTCTCATTGGGTGTCAGTCTCTCGCAGCAGATACTATAGATGTGCATCCACGCCGATGCTAAGAATTTTGCCGCACTGAGCAAGCTCAAGCTTCCAATTACAGACATAGACTAGCTTCTTTTCTGTTTTTATTGATATTTCTTTTATCGCTTACACACTGGACATTCACCCATGACTAGTTTCGACGCCGCATTTTCTTTTCACTTTATACCCCTGTGCGCCTTGCAGTGTTAGGAGTAGAAGTGTACTCCGGAGATTTTTTTGTTTGTGTATACTTCATATGTTTTTATTAAAAAAAATATTTGCGACGTTTTGTGTCAGTGTGTGTGTGTGTATGTATGTATGAATATATATATATATATATTCATTCATTCATTCATTTTCCTTTTGCGCTGAAGTTAGCGCATAGGGCAGAGGTCAGATATCTCCAAATCTGTCTGTTCAAAGCTATTCTGTGCAGTTCTTGAATAGTATAAATATTGGTTGTTTTACTTTCTCTAAGTATTGTTCTTCTGAGTGTTTCTTTTGGTCTACCACTTGCTCTTTTGACTGTAGGTATCCAATCAAGAGATTGGTGGTGTATTCTGTTGGTGTCTGCGCGTAGGACATGCCCGATGTAGGACCAATTGCGTTTTCTGATAACATATGTGATGAAATTTAGATGTCTCTTCTCTGATTTTATCATTCGATTTGAATTCACTCCAATGGGTGTTAGTTATTCTACGAAGACTTTCATCTTTATTTTTGAAGACATTATTTGTCTAATATCTGGAGGTCAAAGTCAATCAGCGCACGCACGAAAATATATATATATATATATGATTGATTTCGTTATTCTTTTAGATCTGTAATTCATCGTTTGCATGGTCTGCTCCTGGCTTTGTATACACCTTGTTTTTTGAGGAGCACTGTCTGTTGGTGATCTGGAAGTGTACGTAAAAAAACCACTTACTCTGTTGTCTTCTGATGTAATTCATGATTAGAATTGTGTTTGTAAGTCTTCTGATGTTTTCGTTTCTATCTCTGATTCTATATGTTGGTGTGCATTTTCAATAGTTAAATGGTGTGATAATCAAACATACTTTGGTTGGAATGTACCAATTCTTGCTTGTACCACATTCAGTTTTCCAATTATGAACATCAAAACACATATTGACAGGTCAGCGGTGGACTGGAGTAACCACGTGTCTCTTGAAATTTGTGCTTTACACAACTTTGTAAGTATAAGTTGCAAGTAATTTTTTTATGACTTCTTCTTCTTCTGCGTTCGTTCTCAAACTCCTGCAGATTAGCAGGATGTAGTCCGGAGAACGGAATGCGCTTAGTCATCGTTTTACAGCATTGCTTCGATATCTGCGCCTTTCGGCCTGACACATCCGACTTTGAGTTAACGTTGAGATACCGAAGAATTTGCTTACGCCGACAAATAATAATGTTTATTCAAATCTATTGCGATCGTTAGGGCTAAGTATTTTTGTGTAAAAGTTGAATACTCAATGCCGACATAGAAAGAAGGGTTCAGACTTTAGACAACAAGTGCTACAGACGTTTGTTCAGAATTACTTACCAAGAACCACTTTTGGCAGTGGTGAAACTGAGGCACGATTATCTCTTTACAATTATTTTGCAAGGAACAGTCGAGGGTAGAAAGAGAAGAAGGGGTCCAGCGAAAATCATGGATTGATAATATCAAGGAATCGCGTGGTGGTGATTTTTCTACACGTCTCCGATGACTGAAGATACAACTATTTGAGTGCATTTTGTGCTGATGTATCCAGTGCTACGACCCTGACGGGTTATGGTTATGGTTCTTGTTATAATTATAATTATTTAGTTGTTAGTTAGTTAGTGAGTTTGCCTCTCTTTTGGAGAAGCGTGTTCCTTTCAACCAGCGGACCTAGTCCAATTAGGTTATATCAGGACACACTACCATACAATATTAGAGATAACAAAGACCCCCTGGGATATATAAGTAAGAATGTTGAAGAATGGTTGGTTTTTGTTCTAAGGCGAAATATTGTGGTTTGTTGATATCTTTGGATGAGATGTATTGTATCATGTTCGTATTCCTCTTCCACTTATTTCTTCCACTTATTTCTTCCACTTTTCTGTGTATTATAGTTAATTAATTCTAACTATCATATCAATAATTAACCAATCATCACCATCAAGTGCCATCTCCGCAACGAAGGCTCGCTGCAACAGATCTCCAACATCCCGTCTCTTGTTTTGGTGGTGCACTCTGCTAGACTGTAACCTGTCCATCTTGTGATGTTACTCTCCCCCCCCCCCTTGTATCTCTGTCTACCTCTTGCTCGCTTCCCTTTGACTATACCCTCAAGTAATTAACCAATAGTTAATTTAAATATACATTTGTTATAGGTATGGGTTAAGTTTAGTTAGGTTGTACATAGATCATCCTAAGTTCCTAACTCTAAATATAATTATATTTAACCCTTGTGGAACTAGTTCGGGATTAGTGCCTACATATGTAATTACTTCCCTTGGCGGCAGGCACTAATTGGAAACAAGAACAGAACGGTTTCTCTTGCTACATCTGGTAAAGCATGACATAGTAACCGAATACAAAAAACTCCATGAATGCACTTATTATTACATAGAAGTACAGCTTTTAATTGCATTTACTGAATTCGAGATCGTTTTATGATGTTTTAAGCAGTTCTTGCAGTCATCTATTACACAGAAAACGGTGACATGGTTATTATCAACCCACGTCATTGAACCTTTTGTTGCCTTTCAGCGTCAGGGGTAGAAGAGTTTTCTGGAGACGGCCCACTTGAGTACTGAGTATATTGTGGAAATTTGTCGCCTCTTTTATTTTGGTGGTCATCGTTTTCGTGACCGACCTATAGGTTTGCCTTCGCTGTAACTGTGTAGCATAGCTTCCTGTGGTATGCTGTCTGATGGTAGTGTTCTGATGTGTGCAAACCATTTGATCTGGTGTCTCTTGATGTATTCCAATATTGGTATGGTGCCGATTTTTTGTCGGATGTCTTCATTCCTCACCCTGTCTGATAGCAATATTCCTAGGATTTTGCGTACGTATTTCAGAGGTCACAAGTTTACGTATGTCTTGTGCTGTCTTTGTCAATGTTTGACATTGGTAGCACAGCGTTGGCATAATAATTGTCTTGAATAGTGTTATTTTGGTGTGTATATATATATATAAGATATATACGTGCTAATTCCAAATGGCACCCTACGCTCATGAAAAGTTACGGGTTTGATTATGAACTCGGATGTGTTTGGCCGATAGCACATATATCTTAGCCAAGCTCTAAACCATGACAACATCCCGTTCTATGAACTATCTCCTGGTAACAAGCAGAAGTTGGAGAACAAATGAAAAGAGAGAGACACACAAAATCCGAAGAAGATGACACAAATACATTATAACTCTTTTTCAGACACGCTCACCACAAGACATCAAAACTGGCAGAAATTATCTGTGACCAGTGCATTTGAACCTTTCACTTATCGAAAGCTTCATTCACCTGGTGTCTATGTCTATATTCAGATCTTCTTCTGCTGCAGGCATAAACTTGGCAATAATTCATTTTCATTAGATAACAACATTCTAACATTTGTTGTTTTTCGATTAATTCGTTGCACGATGCCCATCATATATATGTCATCCATTCATATTATCTCCCTTTGCTCATCTCCAAAGACGTATTTTGCAAGCATTTCATTTCACACATCACGAACTTTGGATGAAATCACATACTTCATAATATTGACATTGCTTTTAAAATATTAGATGTCTACAGATTAGCATTTAACTTTGATATGAAAAGAACAAGTGGGCCTGTTTCTCCGACTGTACTTATGGGATATTGACATTTCTCATATGAAATCGCTGAATGCTTGCATGTGAATCACTGTCCTGTGTGTGTTTTCTACAAGACATGATGTGCCGAAAACAGGCTAAAGTTAGTTGTTACAGGTCAGACCTGTCTAATATACGAGTATTTTCGTATTCACACGCGGGGTCTTGAGTCTTTCACCAGCACACCCTTTCTACTTTGCCATAAAGGGTTTTGGTTTTTTGATGGGGTTTTATCAGGGGGAGGGGCTGGTGGAGGGATCTTAGGTAAAAGGAATTGATAAATGAATATAATTTTGGCTGTTTCACGGACCACTTATATATTAAACATATTTTTAAATGTATAACATTCTGTACTATTCTGTGTTTTCTTATTAAGATCTCATGTCGAAACGTCACTGCTTTCGTAATTATTCTGCTTTATTATATTTATTTCTAACATTATTTTTGGTTACTTGCAGTAGTTTCTTGCAACAATAATGATTTATTTTTGGTTACTTGCAGTAGTTTCTTGCAACAATAATTATTTATTTTTGGATACTTGCAGTAGTTTCTTGCAACAATAATGATTTATTTACAATATTTACTTCTGTATTGTTGGTTACTTGCAGTAGTTTCTTGCAACAATAATGATTTATTTACAATATTTACTTCTGTATTCTTGTTACAACATGCCACTACATGATAGCTGAATCTTCTCTGAGAAATTTTCTAAATATAGCAGGGAGTGAAGGAAAGTATAGGGCTTATTCTTATATCAGGGAATGCAGGTAATGTACTGTTATATGATGGATTGAGGGGAAGTGCACTCTTGTTTCTATTTTTTTTGTTTCTTTCTATTTGTTTCTTTACATTAAATGACATATTTCACTTTTCTTGGGGGTGGGGGGGGGTTTTCTCTTCTATCCCCCAACCCCAACCCCTCCCCCATTCGTATCTACATACAGCATTCTTGAAAACCGGAGAAACAAGTTCGCGACACATAGGCCTACTATAGGTCTATATAGGCGCACAACTCAAACAAGAAAACCTCAATAAGCTCCCACGCAGACGTTAACTCCATTGTATGTCTAAAATAAACGGAATGTCATTTATATATATGTATGTCAACTCTATATCTATGCGTGTATGTGTGTATGAGCGTGCCTGGGTGGGTGGGTGCGTGTAGTGTATGTAATGTATGATCAGATAGAATATTCTGGAAAAAGATGTAGCAGTCATTACAGCATATCGAAACTCCTACCGATCTTGGAGCTAAGGGGTTTTCCTGGGGGGGGGGGGGTTCCTGAGATCCTTGTTGATAATTCTATTGAAGGAAAAGTTAGATAATGAATTACACGCACTCTTTTACGTATAACTAAAATCTATTCTTTAGCTGTTCGTGCTGAAGTAATCTGTGTTTTTTATTTGTTGCAGAATACAATCATTTACTTTCATTTACTATGTCTAGTTTTCCATCCAATGTGCACATATGGAGCGGCCAGTCAAATAAATTCATGAAAACTGAACTTTCCGATTCATCCATATTTAACATTAGCACAAATACTACATTCAAAATTCACTGAATACATAGTGCCGACATATAAAATACAATTCGTGAACTCAAACGGTACAAAATAGTAACTTGTCTGTAGTAGGAAACCGATTATAATGTGTACTAATATGAAACCGATTGTAACTTTTTATAAATGGCAAACTGATTGCAGTTTTTATTAAGTGCAGAATTATTGTTTACAAATAATAAGTAGAACGTTGAATAAAGTATATCATTTTGTGTTTCAGACACTGATGAGCTTCCCGTGCAGGTGTAAGACAATCTGCATCCTCGCTGCCAGGTGTAGACTCGCATACAGATGACTCACACTGTGAAGTTAACCTGAAATAATTGCATGCAGCAATAATTAGCAAATCTAACATAACAATGCCAAATTTGATGATTTCTAAGGTGGTCAACTTTCTTGGTTGTTGGAATGAGGACGTCTTCAGCGATGAACTCTTCAAGAGTATTGTAGATTGCGCCCAAAAAGAAAAGGGCAAAAAAGTGAAGGTCATAATAAATGAAACAGGAATTAAATTCAATCACCACAGATTTTTACAAGAAGACAAGTCCACATTTTTTCCAATAAACGATCTGAGGACTGTTACACAAATTCCAGAAGTTTCTCAATGTATTTTGTTCATTTTTTCTTATCCGAAAGTTAAATACAAGATCATTGGTGTACGCTGTGCATTAGACAAGGATGTTGTCCGTATTTCGGAAATCTCTGATGAGATTCAACTGAAGCAAGGTTTGGTGCTCGTAGATTTGCAGAAGAAAGAAGATAGTAACTGGACTCTACGAGAAAGACGTTCTTATGATCTAAACCGTAGCGTAGTAGACGCCTTCAGCGAAAATAAACCGAACGGTGAATTGATTGTAAAGAATGGTGAGCTTTCACACGGATCGGATCGAGGTGATCACGATGCCAACACAAACTTGAACAGCTATAAAGGGATATACGTCAAAAGTAGGAACAGCAGCAAACACAAGGTTGTCACTAAAAAGATAAGTCGTGAACACGTTCGTGATGATACCAAAGATTACATAATTGAAACCGACATTCTACCACACGAATCTACAAAGACGGAAAACTCGAAAGTCAGTAGCAGATACAAGTTAAATAAGAAACGGATTAATAGTTTTGAAAGCAACGATGGTTCTCAAAATGATGTTATTAATGCCGAGATCACACCTCACAGTTATGACAACAATAACAGTAGGAGTAGTTATATGTTAGCAAGCACTATGGGTACTGGAGATGTAGTTTATGGTACCCAGAATCGTTATGTTATTGAAACTGATATTTTCTCACATCCACACAGCATGGTTGACACCGGCACACTGCATAGACATAGAAACACTACACATGAAACACATATAATGAAAGCATATCCCCAGACAACAACCAAAACCAACATAAGACAAACACACTCACATACCATATCTGAAATCAGCACAAAACAAAACAGTAGTTTAGCAGAAAGAAGAGGAATTATGCTCCCTTCACTGAGAGATCGCAAATATGTCGACACTCGCAAACAAACAAATACACCTCACAGACTATATGGACACACTGTACTTCCATCCAGAGGCGTTGTTTACACATCAACACCAGTAGGCGCTGTACAGTTACATCCACTTACTTACAGAGAACCGCATAGAGGAACATACGAGGCCAGGGCGCAGTACCCTGTGGATTATTACAGAAGTAATTTGACATCACATGGGAGAGTACTTGTACAAAGTGACTTCGTTCCAGTGAAGTTCTCAAAGGAGAATCGTAAAGGGAAATTTGACCAGCGATCTTTGATATCGAACACCAGCAAATTATCGAAATCCAGAAAGTCATATGGTTCATATTCTTCATCTACAATATACAATGCTACTGAAGACACCAGCAACCGACCAATACTCACGTTTCCCCAAAGCCCTAGTCAAATCATTGGCTATAGACAACGCATGTACACGTACCCAGCATGTACAGTGCGAACTAACCAACCTCAAATGTACCTTGATGACGGTGCGCTTGTTTGGTAGGGAATGGATGCCGAAAAAAGTGGGTAAAATACAAATGTGCTATTTTGACTTTGATAATGTAAAAATATTTATTTTAGCACGTAACTACTCAATATATTTACACAAAAGTCAGCAGACGGGATTTGAACCAGGTCCGTTTCAGCTGGCACATTTTCGCCTTGTAATTAAGACTTTAAACATCCTCTAGCAGACGTGTTTGTGTGTGCATGTATGCAATTAAGAGTGTTTATGCTCGTGTGTTGCCTGAAACCAAGAGGGAGCAAAGAATAGCAACACTGCCAGGCATATTACAGGAGGCGACTAAACACGTTGTGGGGTGGAGTTGGCTGCCACATCTTATAGCGGGTAAAATGACCCAGAAGCAATGCTGAAGTCAGATGTGTTACGCTAAAAGGTTCAGATATCGCAGATAAGCTGTAAACCATATCACGTCGCATTCTGTTCTTCAGATTACATCTTGATAGTATGCAGGAGTTTGAGAACGAAAGAAGAAGATAAAGAAAAAAGAAAACTTTGTGTTATGGTTTACAGCATTGCTGCGAAATCTGGGCCTTTCGGCCTGATACAACCGACTTCAGCATGGCTTTGGGTCACTGACCCTATATGGGATGGGACAGCCAACTCCATCCCATAACCTCTTTAATCGCCTTTTACGACATGCGTGGAAGGTAAACAGTGTTGCTATTCTTTGCTCCCCTTTCGGGCCCCGGCAACACAAGAAGGACGTTTATTATAATAATGTATGTTAGTTGTCCAGTGGTAAATTGTTGCCTTCAAAAGTAAATGTTACAGAATTGTTTTGAGAATACGATGGACATTGGAAAAAAAAGTATAAATCAAGAATTGATTATACAACATGATACGTTGAAGAGGGTTAGCTCCTAAGCAACATTATAACAAGAAATTGGAGATTATTTGGGCATATAAGAGGCAACTGTAAAATCTGTCAATAATGCACGTTTTACGTTAGGGAGTTACAGGGATGTGGGGGCTTGCGTAGTAAAATTCGCATGCACTTGTTATCGGCATTTCATGTATGGAGGGAATTTCTTAATATACTCAAATAGGCAATAATAACGTGAAAAAATATATTTATAATGTAATTTGTGGTCATTTTTAATAAGGGAGTGGGGGTGGGTCGCTCAAAACTTTGATTGATTATAGATATTTCAAATTATTTTAATATGTTCATGGATGCGTCAGAAGACCTCGTCAAAAATTAAGGAGTTCAGAACATCCATATAGAAGACTGCATTCTGGGAAGAGTATGATATCGGAATATGTATATATGAATATATCAAGTGACATGTTCTTTTCATAACGTTGTCTTCATCGTGTCGTGGATACTCTGAACCCCTCTCTGTCTCGGGCAAGCAGGCATGCATTGGCGAGAGATATGTTTATACATTCTTCGATGTGGCTGGTCCATCGTTTTCTTGGTCTTCCTCTTCTTCTCTCGCCTGGTATTCTGCTCTTCGGAATCAGCTTTTCGATACCATCATGTTTCTTTGAGTGTCCAAAATACAGTAAGTCACTTCTAATGGTGACATTTAGAAGCCAGCCTTCATTTAGTTTCAGTATTTCAAAATTACAATGTTCTTCCTTTTCTCTGTCCATGATATTCGTAGGATCGTTTCTGAATATTTCATTTCAGATGAATGTATGAATTTATTCTATTGGATATTGTCTTGTTTAAAGTCGAAGTCGCTCAACCATATGTTGTGTCTGGGAAAACACATGCTCTTAAAAGGGTAACTTTAGTGTCGTTATTACTACTTTGCCACAACCATATTTCACAACCACTTTGCCATATATATATGTGTATGTGCTAAACATCGTATTATAATAATTATTGTTTATGCTAACGAATGTCACTATGTAGGCTCAATATATAAATATCAACTAATTTAAAAAATCATTCATGTGTTGTTTGTTGGTTAGTTAGTTTGTTAGTTGTCTATTGTCTATTGTCTGTTCCCAGGTGAATGATGGTTGATCGCATTCACACTTGTCGTTAAGTGTAGGGGTGGGAGCTTAAAGCTGTCGTCCTAAAGTCAGATGTGTCCGCAGTGGTTGTATTTAGTCCACGTTTGTTCAAGTGGATGATTATTTTGATGTTATCTATCCACCGTTTTCTTGGTCTATCTTCGGTCTTACGCCCGGATATTCTTTTGTTTTAGGCTCTTATTGATATTTGATTTGGCTTCATTCTCATAAGGTGACCGAACCATTTTACTTGCTGTCTCTCAATATGTTCGATACATGATATTATACCAGCTCTGTTCCTAATTTCTTCATTTCTTATTTTATCTAGATTAGTTACCATTGCAGCTTTTCTCAGACACTTCATTTCACATGTGGCGATTTTTCTTTGCTGCGAAGCTGTTAAAGACCAGATTTGTCATTGGTAGCACAGTGTTGGTATAAAAATTGTAGATGTTATATGTTTTTTTGTTTTTTTAAATGTCTATCTTGATGTTTGGGTGAAGAAGCAATGGCGAAAGTTGATACGTTTTTCTTTCTGACACCTTGTTTCTATTTCTCTGTCTAGTCTTCCATTTTCGGAAAAAAACTTTTGTTTCTTAGCTAATTAGTTAATTGTTAGTTCTCTATCGGAGTCAAACGCTGAAGTAGATTTCTTCAATTAACTGAACTGTGATTAAAAGCCCCGAAACATGGCATTAGAGCTTGTACGTCAGAGTTTTTACATTGGTCAGTTTTCTTTTTAGGTTGTGGTAGAGTGGGCAGTTCTATCAAATATGTTGTGTTCTGCAGATAGCATACATGGGCACATATCGGTGTCGCCAATTCCAAACCTTCCATACTTGTTTTGTTTGAGTCTTTTGTGACATGGTCTCAATTTAAATGTGAGATGTCTGTTCCTTACTTCAAGTATGAGGATGACATCATCTTGTTGGTCGCATGAGTGAGATGTCTGTTCCTTAATTCAAGTATGAGGATGACATCATCTTGTTGGTCGCATGAGTGAGATGTCTGTTCCTTACTTCAAGTATGAGGATCGCATCATCTTGTTGGTCGCATGAGTGAGTTGTTCATGCGATCGTGCTTGATATCCATAGTCATCAATATCTTTCTCTCACCAATCCTAATTCTCTCACCAATCCTAATTCTCTCACCAATCCTAATTCTCTCACCAATCCTAATTCTCTCACCAATCCTAATTCTCTCACCAATCCTAATTCTCTCACCAATCCTAATTCTCTCACCAATCCTAATTCTCTCACCAATCCTAATTCTCTCACCAATCCTAATTCTCTCACCAATCCTAATTCTCTCACAATCCTAATTCTCTCACCAATCCTAATTCTCTCACCAATCCTAATTCTCTCACCAATCCTAATTCTCTCACCAATCCTAATTCTCTCACCAATCCTAATTCTCTCACAATCCTAATTCTCTCACCAATCCTAATTCTCTCACCAATCCTAATTCTCTCACAAATCCTAATTCTCTCACCAATCCTAATTCTCTCACCAATCCTAATTCTCTCACCAATCCTAATTCTCTCACCAATCCTAATTCTCTCACAATCCTCATTTCAATGTCATACTCCAATTAACGTTCTTCTACGTTGAGATGAGTTCCTGCAGATCAGATTCAGAACCCCCGTCAAAGACGAATGTGTCGGGTCATTGGCGCAAATAAAACGGCGACACAACACATTTCCATTCTCTGGACTACATCCTGCTGGAAATCTAGTAGGACCATGGTCCTGCTACAAGGGACATCCAGCAGGTGTTTGAGCATGAACGCTGAAGAAGAAGATTTAGAACCAGCCAAGAGATCGATTTCATCTGCATAACGCAAGTAACAAAGTGGTCTACCGCCAATAGTTATTGATGTCTGAAGGTTTTGTAGTAAATACTGCATTATATATTTCAGATAAATGTTAAAAAGTACTGGGAAAAGTATGCAGCCCTGACGCACTTCTATACCCGTCTTTAAACAATTCGCCAATGTCACTATTTATTAAAAAAATATCACAACTTTCATTTGCAACGTTCAATAACATCGATGATATTTGAGTCAGAATTGTGTTTTCTCGAGATCTGTCACACACCTTGGTACACACTAATAGTGCAAATGTTTTTCAATCAATATTTTGAGATTAAAAGTGCGTTAAAGCATGGACATTTTA
The DNA here is from genome assembly GCA_034231615.1 of Meghimatium bilineatum. Classification (NCBI taxonomy): domain Eukaryota; kingdom Metazoa; phylum Mollusca; class Gastropoda; order Stylommatophora; family Philomycidae; genus Meghimatium; species Meghimatium bilineatum. Next base: position 6,083,401 of record CM067309.1, on the reverse strand, counting down.
CACAAAATAGACATCATTTCACAGAAATTCTCAGGCAAGAATCCCGCACCATTTGTCGCTGATAACGAACATAGCATGTACATTCAGAAAACGCAGCCATGACGTACACAAGGAAAATGAAACTCATGTAAACAAAAAAACTTGAATACAAGAGGTATACCTTTTATTTAGTAATATGTCTAGCGCCGTTTAAAATCATGATTGACTGTGTATAACAATTCAATCATCAATCAATCAATCAATGTAAAATCAATGTTCACCAACGCCTACCCATATCACATTAATATTTTCTTCACTGATAGTTTCTGTGCGCGATATTAGTCCTTGAATACGGCGCAGAAGGCAGATTGTTGTTAGTTTATCAAGAGTTTAAACTTCAAATTAAAGCCTCTACTTGTCGAGAATGTCGTAGTTTATCATGATGAATTTAAAGCCTTTACTTGCCGAGAATGTCGTAGTTCATCACGAGTTTAAAGCCTCTACTTACCGAGAATGTCGCCATCAGTGGATGAAATACTGACAGACTCGAAAGGCTGAGATACTGGTTGAGTAGTACGTCGGCTAGTACCAGTGGACATTGCAAATTTTGTCCTTTTCTGGCAGACTCTTAGGTAACAGGAAATGCTAAATATGTAGATTGCGCAAAAATTTGACAGAAAAATAAGGTAGTTGATCTAGTAGTGTATGTTGCTCTACGGGCAGGATGTGATGATCCTGGTATGCTGCCGTACTGGAGTGCCTCCCTTCGGGGACTATACAGGTATTCAGCAACCACCCTAACATAATCATATCTGTGTGACATCAAACCGTTATACTTTGTGGCATTAAACCTTCATACTTTGTGACATCAAACCTTTATACTTGTGACATTACATTTTTATACTCTGTGGCAACAAACCTTTATACTTTGTGATATCAAACCTTTATACTTTGTTATATAAACCTTTAAACTTTGTGACTCAATCCTTTATACTTGCGACATTAAACCTTTATAATTTGTGGCATTAAACTTTATACTTTGCGACATCAAACCTTTATACCTTGTGACATCAAACCTTTATACTTTTTGACATCAAACCTTTGTACGAGTTCAGCTGTTGCCTCTGCTTTTCCACTTAAGGACCTCTGTTTTTGTTAGAAAGTCTATGTGCTGTCACTGGGTACCTGCTCACTATCTACACGAATAACTTCGTCATCATTAATTTCAACGCTCTAGATGCACCTGATGTACTCTCTCTGCGACTTTTCAACGCTCTAGATATACTTGATGTACTCTCTCTGCGACTTTTCAACGCTCTAGGTGTACCTTATGTACTCTCTCTGCGACTTTTCAACGCTCTAGGTGTACTTTATGTACTCTCTCTACGCCAATTTTTTACGCTCTAGGTGTACCTTATGTACTCTCTCTGCGACTTTTCAACGCTCTAGATGTACCTTATGTACTCTCTCTGCGACTATTCAACGCTCTAGATGTACCTTATGTACTCTCTCTGCAACTTTTCAACGCTCTAGATGTACCTTATGTACTCTCTCTGCGACTTTTCAACGCTCTAGATGTACCTTATGTACTCTCTCTGCGACCTTTCATTTCTGATTTTAGTACAGGTGTCTATAAATTCTGACGTCGTACAGATTTGCACAAAATGCAACGTACACGACGTTGTGGCGCTAGCAATGCAAATGAGTGCACAATGCATCTGTAAGCACCCTATATAACATCTTTCATGAAATAACTAGTTTGTATAACAATCTAATAAGGTTAAACCTTGTTTATCCACAGCTGAACCTCTTTTATAATTACTTGTCAGGAAGACTATAAAACAAGTATGCTTTCTTGAAGGAACACCGCACATTGGTCTGTAATGACACTGGTTCAACAAAGTGTCTAAACAACCCAGGAAATACAATCTACGTGTAATTAACAATGATAAATTCTTGTAGTAACAAACGAAATGTCACGTTCATGAAATGAGTGTATAACAAGAGTCAGTATACTATTCTTGAGTCAGAGTCACCAAGTTAAATCACAAAGTAATAAGTATATGTAAATTAACTACGTCATTACCAATCACAAATTAGACATATATCAACTTTGAAATTAGGTAGTACCTTCGTAGCTGCTCGACCAGTAAATGGTAACGTTCAATTATTGTATAGCACGACCTTGCTAGGAGAGTGCACACATAAATATGCACAATTGGACATCAATATACAACAATGTAATGTGTAGTACTTCGGTTCATTTATGAATCATTGTACATACAACCTAAGGTTGGCTGATGGTCAAAAATTATAAATGTTTATTGGAAGCTAGGTCTTTTCACTGATTATTTAATGTGCGGCATGGCTGTAGAAACACAAGTGTGAAATTATATGACATTATTATCTTCCTGAACAGTTATACCCGTATAAATGTCGGTGCAAGTTCTAGAGTGATGCAGATAGCTGACGTGTAGGTTATTTTTCAGCTCATTGAATTATTCTGATTAGATGAAACTATAATGCTGCTGTCTTTGAATCAGAAAGGAGGTGGAGTAACACAGGCATACATACTGAACAACATGTGGAGTTTAGAATAACATGTGGAGCTTATAACAACAGGTGGAGTGTAGAACAATCTAGTGGAAATTAAATCATTCAACAATCGAAACAAAGTTGAAAGCTTTTGGAAATCTCAATATATCTCATACAGACCTGGATTTTACGAATTCCCTGTTAGAATGTCAACTTCAGAATGAAATAAACGGCAATCATATCTGTAAATAGGGTTAGATACTTTTATGAAAGCTAGATGAATCAATAATAATGAAACATGTCCACTTATTGGTCGATCATACAGCGATATATCTGACTTAATGGAATCGCATAAATTGCCTCATTGTTTTTTTTACAAGAGTGTTTCTAAAACTATATGTTACAAAGTTCATATAACTATCAGTTGAACTAACAAGAAGCCAGCACTGAAATAAAAAAAAAACGAAAAAAACAATGTTAAAATGTCCTGCAACAAGTCTCTTCTACATGGAACTTACAGTGTTCCCAGTCCAGTCTTAGGACCTGACAAAGAATTCGTCCCTACCCCAGTACTAAACAAATCACAAAATCGTGTTGGAACGTCGCACATAAATACAGTAAAAAATTCACGTTTTTTTCACAAGCTAAAAGCTACAGATTCACATTCAAAAAGCACAAGAAATGTGCAAGGTATTCAAATCAACCAAATTGCTGACCCATTGCTAAATGATGGCTTTTCTAATGAATTATCTCGTTCCAGTTCAGTTTCGAAATCACCTAAACGCGAACAACGATCTTTATCTGCTCCAAAGAACATTGTAGAACGTAAATTAGATGATTCAGTACCAGCTACACCTTCTCCAAAACATCTCGAGTATTTAGAAGAACTTATTGAAGTGTTTTTGGACGTTCTCTTTAGAATGTACAGAAGGGCAACAAGAAGTAAACAGAGAAGAGACGCTTCAAAGGATCATATTGTCAGTACGGTAAAAAGAACGTATAACACAATGCACGCTGAGAAAATGTATGTGTCACCTTTGTCTGAACAAAAGTGGAATCGTAATAAATGCGGAAACGAAATAAAACCGATGCTGAAAGTGAAATATAACGCCCCAGGCACATGGAGTTTTCGCCCTTTGTGCACAGAAGCAGCGGGTTCGTCGTTGAAAAATGGAGAAAAACATAGCTCTAATCACAATCCTGGCACAGATCTCGGGTCACAAGCGACAAATATAGTAGTCGACCCCCTGACAAATGAATTAGTTAAAAATATATCAAAACAAGATACCGTTTCACTGGCTACGGATGAAAATCTCGCAGGAATATCGAAAAATACAAGAAGTCATAGTATGCTAGACACATCAAAGAAATCAAGGCAAAAAGCTAACGCAAAGTGTGTAACAATAAACGGTGTCAGAACTACTGAGGGAACATTTAATTCAGAAAACGATCCGAAGACGACATCAATATCATACATTCCACAGAAGCGGACGGTAGAAAAAGTTCAGAACTGGAAGAAACAAAATGATGTTCATAATAAGGTTATGTTGAGTGATTTACCTCAAGAAATAAACAGCAAATTAATTCCTGACAAAGAAACAGACACATGCAGTAAAATATACAAACCAGGAGATGAACACCCACGTGATGTATCAGAGGTTAACTTGTGGATAGACGCTGATGGCGGAGTGCCGTCGCCGCATCAAACTTCTAAGAAGGAAACTGTATGCAAGAGAAAAGGAATCATAGGAAAACGAAAGAGAACAGCTTATCTTCATACGAAAGAACATCAATGTGAGAAGAAGGAGAGATCACACCGCAATGTGTTCCCAAAGAGAAGTCGGGGTATCGGCAATCTTATAATTAGAGATGGCATGAAAGTGGCGAATGAAGAAATGCAACATATCGTGAACTCCCCGTCGTATTTGATTGATGATCTTACAGGTTGGCTGTCACAAACTGATGAGCTCTGTTCCAACATGAAAAGTAGAGTCAACAGAGTGTTAAATAGCGTGGATATAGAGAAGAATATAACCATGACAGAAGAGAGTAGGGTACAGAGTCATTACGAGGGCACCATCAACGCAGATGTGCAAGCTTTAAAGTTTACCAACCGCCCAGCGTATATAGAAATAAGTAAAGTATACACGGAAGATTGTGAAAAATCTGGAGAATTAATGAGTACGGAAATGAATGAGAACGATCGAGATTTTCAGATGGTACCAGCTTTCAGGAATGATGGTTTACAGGTAAATGATTGCCATGAAAAATTATCTCAGGTTTGTCCAAAGAAGGATGGTTTTCAGGTGAATAATGTAGAGAATTGTAGCATCGTTTCTGATGTCCACGGGTTTGGTAACCACATTTCGCAACAAAATATTTCGAAGGAATCTGATAAACAAGATAAGTACAATTTAGAAAGTTACCAGGAAAACATGGATACCGTGAAATGGACACGAGCCAACGATTGGAGAGATTGTACCGAACATGTTTTTACGAGTACTTTTCCCAGTAGTGAAAATTTGTCTCACGTAAAACCAGAGATTGAACGGTTGAATGTACTTAGATCTGAGCCTAGTAACAGTGAAGATCATTGTTCGGATACTCCACAAGAACAATGTATGAACTTGCTACAAGATGAGCATGTTGAGGAGAGAACTAACAATGAACTTCTCTCAGAACATATTTTACAAAATAGTCAAGTCCAGCAATGTTTTTGTTTACCTGTCGACTCCATATTCAGACAGAATCTGCCAGGTTGTGAAGATAGCGATTTCTCTGTGACGAACCAAAACAGTGTTGCTGTTAACCAAGTTTCTCTGTTAGAAGATGAACTGTTGACAGCTAAGAAATTATCTCTGCCGCAAGAGAAACTCACGGATGATATACAATTTACTTTGCTGTTAGATCAACGTTTATCTGCTGAGCAATTGATTGATGAACTTCGGTCATGTAAAAGTGATACTCTGCTACAAGAGGAAATACCAAATGCTATTCAGTTATCTCTGCCACAATGTGAACTTTTCTCGCCTGCTAGTTTATTCATCCTATCACAACAAAAATTGGTGTCCAGCGTTGCAGGTAATACGAGCAAAATGGCAACATCGGTGCGAATATCCTTAGAAGAAAACCCTTCAAAAACATCCAATCTATTGCCAGAGCTCTCTTGCCTAATACCCGCAGCTTCAGAGTCTCAGTTACCAGAAATGCATGACTGGAAACAGTTATCTGGTCAATTGATCCAGTTGTCTGGACAGGATGCCATTTCTGTAGGAGATGTTATTCATGATTTAAGACATCAGATGCATCATCCACATTCTCTAGAGAACAAATGTTGTCTGAATTCTCCCAGATGTCACAAAAGAAGGAATCTGTCACGATGTCATGGCACAGGCCACACAAATAAAGAGGAGAGTGCGAAACAATTATCCACTTGTTCATTAAAAACATGGAAATCCGGCACAGATTTGTACGAAACCTCCACACTAAAACATCACAATAGGATATTTAAAAACAGCATCCTCGAAAATGTACGTGGCATCTACGAATCAGTGTACTTGGCACAGCACAAAGAAGGTATTAATTTGCACGCAGAGCTCGTCTGCCCAGCTCACGACCTTAAAGAGACCGACTCTCATATTCAATGCGTAGAAGCAGACAATTTGCAGAAAATAACTGATGCTCAAGTTTTTAATACGGAAACGAGCTTGAAAGAAAAATGTGGATTAGAAAACACACCATGCTCAAATTTCAACTATGAACAGAATCCCAAGATAAAAAAGCAAATCTCTTATGACTACACGATGACTGATGAACAAAACTCAAAGGAAGACATATCTTACGAAGGCGGAGAACCAACATTCCCAGAAAAACATGCTATATATTCCCCTAAATGTGAGGAGGTAGTTGTTCAGCCTGACACTCGCAATTTACACTTCGGCAATCAAGAAATTTGTTCCAAGTGTCTCCAATGTGAGAAGCCTCAAAGAAATCAACCAAACTTAGAATTACCTTGCAAGTTCACGAACATCACCAATCATCACTCAGAAACATCAACAAAAGCAGTAATTAACACGAAGAGTACTCACTTAGAAACTTGTGATATTTTACCCTGGAGATTTGTCGAATCTCGCAAAGAAACAATCTATTTAAGTCCACCAATGAAGTTCTCTAGTTCTGAATTTCCAGAATTGCCATCTGATATTTTATCTGCGCCAAATATAACTACTGTGTGCAAACCTACAGGCAAATCCATTAACGTGGCAGAAAATTGTCAGTTTGATGCTAGGACTGATTCATGTAGTGGCGTGGATCGTACAGTGTGCGCCCTGAAGGATAATATTCACAAACGTTATGAAGACGTCTATGAATTCGCCGAGTACAGAAGGGATATTTCTAACATTCACTTGATGAGAAAACAAGCTCATAGTGAGTATTTCATTAATCCTATAAACCAGTATCGAATAGACGAAAGAAATCCTTGTTTTGACTACTGGAAGACACGGCAACCGAATGCCACAAACATTCAAGAAATCCCCTTAGATCTATCCCGAACAGGTGCCATGAATGTACGAGCCTCGCAGGGTTCGTGTACGCCGCCATTGCGAGATACGTCCTTGAACTTACTATCAGAATCTAAAACATTTCAGTATAACGTCTCAATTTTGCCACCAATTCAAGAATCTCCTCTGAACTTGTGCACAAAATCTTGCAGGTAGAGAAGAGATGTACAACCAATAGCAAGAATGTCAAATTCATATCTGCAACGTTCATAATGAACTAAGATGTCAATGCGATTGCGTGTGTATTTTTCAAGAGTTGAATTTGCGTTGTCATCAAAATTAATAAATCAACATTTCACTAATCTACTTGAAAAATTGAGTTATTGTTTTATTTTACTTATATATTGATCATGCACTCTGTGTGGTGGCTATCTAATACAAACAATATAGATTATTTTATAGTTTATATAAACTATATGTTTTAACCCAAATATACAGCTCAAGTAGCGGTTATTCAATGAGTTACGATCACGTAGTTACATCAGGTGAAATCACGTAGTTACATCAATTATAACCACGTTGTTACATCAGTTACAATCACGCCGTTACATCAGTTATAATGACGTCGTTACATCAGTTACAATCACATCGTTACACCAGTTACAAACACATCGTTACATCAGGTGCAATCACGTCGTTACATCGGATTGTAGCATTCTTTAGGATTGATCTTTCTCAACTTGGTTTCAAGCAATCCTTGTTTTATATAACGCACATACTAATAATAATAATGATAATAATAATAATAATAATAATAATAATAATAATAACAATAATAAAATAATAATAATAATAATAATAATAATAATAATTGTGTGACATATCGTTGTAGAACGTTATCTTATTTATCGATTTTCTGAACACTCGGCTATTCTAGGAGAGTTTACCTGCTGCAGCTAGAGACACGTTTTGAAACTATCTGATATATCCCTGCACCATCGTCGTCTTGGGCACCCTCTTCTCCTGTTTCCGTTAACTCTGTCTTCAGATATATTTCCAAGCTGTTATGTCTCTTTATATGACCAAAACAAAACAGTTTTCTTGTTAAGATGTTGTTAAGGAGCCAGCTCTCTTCCATATTTATTGAACCTTCGCTTTTCTGGATTTGTCTTTTTTTAGCTGTCCATGGTATACATACCATTCTCTGTAATATCATCATTTCGAAAGTAGCGATTCTCTTTGCTATTGTTTTATGAATGTCCATGTCTCACAGCTGTATATTGCCACTGGAAATATGCAAGTTCTGATAATACATAGTTTGACTATGTTGCTGGTACCTTGCCAAAGATTTTTTAAAATTTGGGCAAGTTTCATAATAATAAAATAATAATTGTAATAGCTTCCCTTGCCCTCTCAGGGAAGTAAATGTGTCACATTACCTGTCCGGGAAGTAAATGTGTCACATGATCTTCCAAGAAAGTAAATGTGTCACATGATCTGTCAGGGAAGTAAATGTGTCACATTATCTGTCATGGAAGTAAATGTGTCACATGATCTGTCAGGGAAGTAAATGTGTCACATTATCTGTCATGGAAGTAAATGTGTCACATGATCTGTCAGGGAAGTAAATGTGTCACATGATCTGTCCGGGAAGTAAATGTGTCACATGATCTGTCAGGGAAGTAAATGTGTCACATTATCTGTCATGGAAGTAAATGTGTCACATGATCTGTCAAGGAAGTAAATGTGTCACATGATCTGTCAGGGAAGTAAATGTGCCACATGATCTGTCAAGAAAGTAAATGTGTCACATGATCTATCAGGGAAGTAAATGTGTCACATGATCTGTCCGGGAAGTAAATGTGTCACATGATCTGTCAGGGAAGTAAATGTGTCACAATATCTGTCATGGAAGTAAATGTGTCACATGATCTGTCAGGGAAGTAAATGTGTCACATGATCTGTCATGGAAGTAAATGTGTCACATGATCTGTCAGGGAAGTAAATGTGTCTCATGATCTGTCAGGGAAGTAAATGTGTCACATGATCTGTCAGGGAAGTAAATGTGTCACATTATCTGTCATGGAAGTAAATGTGTCACATGATCTCTCAGGGAAGTAAATGTGTCACATTATCTGTCAGGGAAGTAAATGTGTCACGTGATCTGTCAAGGAAGTAAATTTGACACATTTAAGACATAGACACAACAGGATGTGATTCATATTATACCAATACAGCAATGACACAATGTCGGTGGGCATAATTGTACTCGATGGTGCCCATCTCCTTCCAGAAAATTATCTATCTATCTATCTATCTATCTATCTATCTATCTATCTATCTATCTATCTATCTATCTATCTATCTATCTATCTATCTATCTATCTATCTATCGATCTATCTATCTATCTATCTATCTATCTATCTATCTATCTATCTATCTATCTATCTATCTATCTATCTATCTATCTATCTATCTATCTATCTATCTATCTATCTTTCTATCCATCTATCTATCTATCTATCTATCTATCTATCTATCTATCTATCTATCTATCTATCTATCTATCTATCTATCTATCTATCTATCTATCTATCTATCTATCTATCTATCTATCTATCTATATCTATCTATCTATCTATATCTATCTATCTATCTATCTATCTATCTATCTATCTATCTATCTATCTATCTATCTATCTATCTATCTATCTATCTATCTATCTATCTATCTATCTATCTATCTATCTATCTATCTATCTATCTATCTATCTATCTATCTATCTATCTATCTATCTATCTATCTATCTATCTATCTATCTATCTATCTATCTATCTATCTATCTATCTATCTATCTATCTATCTATCTATCTATCTATCTATCTATCTATCTATCTATCTATCTATCTATCTATCTATCTATCTATCTATCTATCTATCTATCTATCTATCTATCTATCTATCTATCTATCTATCTATCTATCTATCTATCTATCTATCTATCTATCTATCTATCTATCTATCTATCTATCTATCTATCTATCTATCTATCTATCTATCTATCTATCTATCTATCTATCTATCTATCTATCTATACGCTGTGTCCCTTGTTTGCCTTGCGGCGTCAGGGGTGGAAGAGTTCTCTGGAGATGGCCTTCTTGTGCGCTTTTTGTAAGCTTGTTCCTGTGGCTTCTTTGATTTCTGCGATATATCTTTTACATGGTCTGCCTCATAGATAGATAGATAGATAGATAGATATATAGATTAGATTAGATTAGATTAGAGATTAGATTAGATTAGATTAGATTAGAGATTAGAGATTAGAGAGTAGAGTAGAGTAGAGTAGAGTAGAGTAGAGTAGAGTAGAGTAGAGTAGAGTAGAGTAGAGTAGAGTAGAGTAGAGTAGAGTAGAGTAGAGTAGAGTAGAGTAGAGTAGAGTAGATAGGTAGATAGGTAGATAGGTAGGTAGGTAGATAGATGGACTCTCGGAACACCTTAACATTGAGTTACTCGCAGAACACATATCACCGCTGAGATACAGCATACATATCACCGCTGAGATACAGCATACATATCACCGCTGAGATACAGCATACATATCACCGCTGAGATACAGCATACATATCACCGCTGAGATACAGCATACATATCACCGCTGAGATACAGCATACATATCACCGCTGAGTTACAGCATACATATCACCGCTGAGATACAGCATACATATCACCGCTGAGATACAGCATACATATCACCGCTGAGATACAGCATACATATCACCGCTGAGTTACAGCATACATATCACCGCTGAGTTACAGCATACATATCACCGCTGAGATACAGCATACATATCACCGCTGAGATACAGCATACATATCACCGCTGAGTTACAGCATACATATCACCGCTGAGATACAGCATACATATCACCGCTGAGATACAGCATACATATCACCGCTGAGATACAGCATACATATCACCGCTGAGATACAGCATACATATCACCACTGAGTTACAGCATACATATCACCGCTGAGTTACAGCATACATATCACCGCTGAGTTACAGCATACATATCACCGCTGAGATACAGCATACATATCACCGCTGAGATACAGCATACATATCACCGCTGAGTTACAGCATACATATCACCGCTGAGATACAGCATACATATCACCGCTGAGATACAGCATACATATCACCGCTGAGTTACTCGCTAATCTTGATTTTTCTTAATTGGAAACTAGTAACATGTTACACATGACATTCCCATACTTCCCAGCACTTCCTTCCAGCAGCAACCCAAGGGTATACAGACTAAAAGTCCCAGTGAAATTGTGAATCCATGATATTTGGATCTTCTCAGAAAGGACACATTTTCTCCTTTACCCCTGGTCAAACGCATGTGATTGCGTCTGCGGGTCTCACAAAACCACACATGGGTCTCACAAAACCACACATGGGTCTCACAAAACCACACATGGGTCTCACAAAACCACACATGGGTCTCACAAAAGCTCACTAGACAAACCACACATGCAACAGAAAACCTTAGTGGATGACATGCCGTTATATTGAGGTTATCTTCGCAGAGAAGCTTCATGTCTCGTCATCTATACAATTACTATGCTTCTTATGATTTTATTTTGTTGTTGAAATGTGTTTCATGTTTAATTGAATAAATGTATGCACCCTCTGTGGTTGGGAAGGAGCCAGAGATGTACTGTGCAGCACTGGGGAGGAGGAAACTGACAGCACTGTTTTTTCCTATCTCTGAGACCCATCATAGAGGCACAGTTACTCACGACGCGACAATCCTTTTGATGTTGATATTTGGTTGCATGCCTGGAGCAATAGAGAAGTTCGGCATAACCAGTAGTCAATTAGTGGCGGGGAATGAGCACAGTGAACACTATCTTGGCCGCAGTGGCTGTGAGCAGTGCATAGGTTGAAACCTTACATTCCTGGTGGTGTGATAGTTATTCTCTGGCTCTGGCCCGGGGTGTGCCGAAAATCCACAGACTTCCCAGCAATATAATGCCATTTAATTGCATTGGGTCAAAGGGTATGAGCCCATGGACCGCTGGATCAGCAACCAACCAACCACTGGTCAACTCTATTTCTAGAATTATGTGTATGTGCACGTTATCACTTCCAGAATCCATATCTTCACTCTGCAGTAAATCAATGACTTCTGTTGTTGGGTCGACCCTTTCTCTTTCAATAATGAGCCATAAATCACACCATTGGCCGCATGTTCTTTCATTGACTCTAATCTATTCCTTTCTTAACCCTTCTATCTTACTCAACAAGTTTTGTGAGTATGAGAGTACCACCGTGCGAGTTGACATTTCACTCACCGACCCCATGCCGCCGTCATTGCTTCTATTTCCATTTATATGCCCGATGTTATAGTGTAGTATGCAGAAGATTTCTAAAGTCCCTTTCTGCCATCCGTGTAAGCAACAATTCCACTTCCACTCTTGTTAATTTCTTTGTTAATTATACTGAGCCATATGTGTATACGATTGTCTTGCGGTTTTGAATGCAACTGAATAAGTCTTACACCCTCGCTTCTGGTTTGTCTAGTAAATCTCAATGATACTTTCCCCAGTTGTATTACTATATTCCTCAGACTGTTCATCTTTTGTCTACATCCACCTATTCGCTGCTATCTCACTACTCTTATTTACGCTAACTTATACCAGAAAATATATTTCCACACTCATCCGCATCGCTGAGGATAGAATTCGCTGGAGGACTCTGTGTGCTGAAGCATCCAATGTGGTACCCCTACGACCCTGAAGGGTTACGGGTTTATTGATTGATTGATACCAGAAAATAAACACCAGTAAATGATAATTCAAATCAATGTCGTTATTTTGTTACGATTGTTTATTATTTCAAAATATTCTGTTAAAACAACAAGAATCAAGAATAAAACATCAATAAACACAGCCCGCCGGCGGGAAAGAGACTCCATGCATGTATATACTATATTGTGTGGTTTATACACATATTTAAGTTGTAGTTTCATAACGTGTAGCTTCAAGAAGTTCCCAGTATTAGTGGATTTATATAGAAATAAGTCACAATAGAATTTACTACACTACATTTCCTTCAAAGTACATCCTCCCATTCAGCAACTACACACTTTTGTCAACGTGCATACGGATGCTGGAAACACTAAAAAACCAATTATTTGACACCTCTCTCAGCTGTTTTGTCACATTGGGGATAACGTAATCTACATCCTTGAATCAATGTCCTTTCAGTACTGATTTCAAAAGAGGGAACAAGATAAAGTCACCCGGTGCAAGATCGGGGAGATATGCAGGTTGTTCCAATGTAATCTTGTGCTTTGCAAGGTACTACTTCCTTAAACGGGTAAAATATAAAACAATATTGTTTGATCATAAAATATTATTTACAGTGTTTTTTAGTGGTTTACAGCATAATCATGTAGTATTGTGTGGTCATCTGGAAAGAATTCCGTGTGATTCATTAGTTTATAAAGCATATATGAAGAGAGGAGAAGCAGAAAGAAGAGCCAAGAGTAGACCTAGAGTACGCTGGATCGACAACATCAAAGAGACATTACACGAACACCAAATAACATTATCTGAAGCTGACAGAAAAGCAAGATCAAGAAAATTGTATCTCCCTGGACACCCGTAAAGGGTAAAAGAGGAAGGACAGAAGAAGAAGAAGCATAATCCATGAGTTTGTTCTTCATTTTTCTGGTAGTTTTCTTCTGATTGCATTTATGTTATATAACTCATATGTTATGATATTAGTTATGTTATGAGTAATGTTATGTTTTGAGTTATGTTATGTTATGAGTAATGTTATGTTTTGAGTTATGTTATGTTTTGAGTTATGTTATGTTATGAGATATATTATGTGTTATGATATGAGTTATGTTAGATTATGAGTCATGTTATGTTATGCGTTATGTTATGAGTTATGTTGTATGTTATGAGTTATGTTATGTTATGATTCATGTTATGATTCATTTTATGTTATGAGTTATCTTATGTTATTAGTCGTGTTATGTTGTAAATTATGCTATGTTATGAGTTATATAATGTTGTGAGTTATGATATGCTATGAGTTATCTTATGCGTAATGTTATGTTATGAGTTATGTTATGTTGTGTGTTATGTTATGTTGTGAGTTATATTAGTTTATGAGTCATGTTTTGTTATGCATTATGTTATATTATGAGTTATGTTATGTTATGAATCATGTTATGAGTCATGTTATGTTATGAGTCATGCTATGTTATGAATTATGTTATGAGTCATGTAATGTTGTGAGTTATATTATGCTATGAGTAATGTTATGAGTTATGTTATGTGTTATGATATGAGTTATGTTTTGTTATGAGTTATGTTATGTTATGAGTTATGCAATAAGTTATTTTATGATATGAGTTATGTTATGAGTTATGTTATGAGTTATGTTATGAGTCATGTTACAATATGATATATGTTATGTTATGAGTTATGTTATAAGATATGTTATGAGTTATGTTATAAGATATGTTATGCGTTATGTTATGATCTAAGTTATGTTTTGAGTTATGTAATAATTATGATTTAAGTTATAATTTCTATGTTAGAAATTTCTCATAAATTTATTTTTGCGAATTCTCGACTACCTCCTTCCCTTTTGTCAACAACTGGTAAATTTCTTCAGACATCCATCCTCCAATTATTGACGTAATGTATGGAGAGCCCCTTTGGATTTCAGTATTAATGGTTGCGTAATATATAGGTAAAGTTGGAAATATATAATTGTGGCAACATCTATATAGATCATTGGTCCCACAAAGAAAGATAAATATGTCCTACACATCGGAGGTATGATATGGGAGGTATGTCCTACACATCGGAGGTATGATATGGGAGGAATGTCCTACATATCGGTGGTATGATATGGGAGGCTGTCCTACACATCAGAAGTATGATATGTGAGGTATGTCCTACACATCGGAGGTATTATATGGGACGAATGTCCTACATATCAGAGGTATAATATGGGAGGCTGTCCTACACATCAGAAGTATGATATGGGAGGTATGTCCTACACATCGGAGGTATGATATGGGAGGCATGTCCTACACATCGGAGGTATGATATGGGAGGTATGTCCTACACATCGGAGGTATGATATGGGAGGCATGTCCTACACATCGGATGGATGATGTGGGAGGTATGTCCTACATATCGGAGGTATGATATGGGAGGTACGATATGGGAGGTATTTCCTACATATCGGAGGCATGATATGTGAGGTATTTCCTACATATTTGAGGTATGTTATGGGAGGTATATCCTACACATCCGAGGTATTATATGGGAGGTACGATATGGGAGGCATGTCCTACACATCGTAGGTATGATATGGGAGGTATGTCCTACATATCGGATGGATGATATGGGAGGCATGTCCTACATATCGGAGGTATGATATTGGAGGTATGTCCTACACATCGGAGGTATGATATGGGAGGTATGTCCTACACATCGGAGGTATGATATGGGAGGTATGTCCTACATATAGGAGGTATGCTATGGGAGGTATTTCCTACATATCGTAGGTATGATATGGGACTATCCTTCGGTAGCCATATTGGAGTAAATGTGCAGTATATGTTAACAGCCACAAGTTAGTCTAGACCGGTGTGTCCCTCTAGACTGGTGTTTCCCAAAGTGGTTTCCCTCTTGACCGGTGTTTTCCACGCATCTCAGGCCGAGGGGAATGTGATTGTTCGGGGGGGGGGGGGGGGGGGAGGGGACAATTCGAAAACGAACTATGTTCTTCTATGTATTAGTTTTCTATTCTATGTTTTGAAAATTTTCTTACTGTTTTTTTTAAAAATTTCTTCCTAACCCTTAAGACTTGTGTCCCGAACACATTGAAATTAGACTTCATATAGGGAAAAATTCAATTTCTGAATATTAATTATATATATATGCACGGATGGGTGGAGGGAATCATAATTTTAGAAAGACTTATGTGGGGCAGTGTACAAAAATGTTGGGAAACACTGGTCCAGAGTGTGACAATAAACTGTTTTTAGGATTGGTTTGAAACCACCTGATTTATGGTTGGTTGAAAACCGAGTGGCTTAAGATTGTTTATAAACCACCTGGTTTATGAATTGGTGAAAAGTACCTTGGATGTTCCTGAAGGACCTACAGGTACACATATTATTATATTTATTACAAATTTTATATGTGTAACTTTGATTAAAAAATTATTATTATATATATATATATATATATATATATATATATATATATATATATATATATATATATATATATATATATATATATATATATATATATATATATATATATATATATATATATATATATATATATATATATATATATAAATCGACGAACATCGTAACATATACATGAACGTAAATTACACATATAAATTATACATTACACGTAAAAACCAACAGACAAGTAAATTATCAGCTGTTGGATGCGTGTAGCATGCTTAAAAAAACATACGAGCGTATAAAAATAAGAGCACAATAACTTTCTTCGGACACACAAATGACAATAACCATAAGAAGGAAGTCATGTTTCATGGGGACAGGAAGGACAGATAAAGCGAAACTTAGACTGAAGCCCGAAATGAACGAGATGAACCCCTATCACACATTCCTTGATTTCATTATATACCTAAGTCAGATGTGTAGAACATTACATAACGATGATTGTAGTAAATGAATTATTTTGCTGTTTGTTTTAGAACCTCGGGAAGTGCGAGCGATTAGCTCCTACTTCCTATGTGTACTGCCGAAGTTGGATGTTTCGGGCCATTGTCGCAAATAAAACGGAGACACAACGCATTACCATTCTCTGAACGAGAAGAAGAAGAAGAACTTCCTATGTGCAGTGGGGTTGTTTTTGTGAGCTTTCTTTCATACTCAGGAGACTTCAGCTTTCGATTTAGTGATATGTCTATTGAAAGAACCTTCTACTAAGAGGGGCACTATAATTGTATAGATGACATGCTACAAAGCTTGCATAAGAGAGCCTCAATATAACTGCATGTCATCTACTAAGGTTTTCTGTTGTATGGGTGGTTTGTCTAGTGGGCCATTGATGAGACCTACAGACGCACCGCATGCCTAAATAAATGATCAATCGATCATTGTGAGAGAGCATCTTTGATCTCTTTGATAGTGGCGCAATAAGCGAGAAATGGTCAAGTTACGATGATTGAGATAACGATTTCGGTATGTGCCAAAAAAGGATAGATGCAAACTTTGAGAGAAACATGTAGGCCAATAATAAATGTAATTTTTTTAACAACCAGGGCGACTACTTTGTAAAAAATCTGCTCACTTCGATTTTGAGGGAATTCTGATGAACTTTTCTTTGAGAAACCGTTACGGAAGGAAGGGGAGTATTATTACCCTCTTTTTTTTCGCTTCTCAGTAAATATTATTATACTTTATTTTCCCGAAATGTAGAAGTGGCGGTGGGGTTTTGAACCCCTCAACCTCCCCCTCCAACGTGTTATATACAGCCCAGTCTACAATCAACTATTATCGTGAAGAAACAAATCCTGTATTAAATCCGTGTATTTGGAGATTAGCGGCTAGTCCCGCTTTCATTTATTCAAATACTGGAAATTGAAAATGAAGTTTCTAGGAACATTGAAAGTGGAAACTCATAATCTGATGTGTAATGAGAATACGAAGATGCCATTGCATAATGACAATGGGGGAAATTCTCAAACAACAACGGGAAAATGACATAGAAAGTGATACATAAGGATGGTATTACATAGAAGATGACATTTCTAGGAAATCTGAGGTAAAATGAAATAGTAAAAAATAAGTAAGGGGCTGCGATATTACTAAGCAAAAAGAAATGTAAACGTGATGATATACATTTTTAACTGCTCTGAGAGTGTGCATTGATGTCGATAACAGAGCTGATAGAAAACACAATGGACAGACAGTTGAGAAGTTACATGATCTCCTACGCCATCTGGAATGGCATACAAAAAAATAACATAAATTCACTTAATGTGCAGCCATCCTGGCATCGGATTAATGATATACAGGACGCCGTGTTATATAGCTGGAGGTAAACTTCACATATGCATGTACCGTAACTAGAGATACACACAGTGTATATTCGTGTATCATAGCTAAAGATACACTTTGTATATTCATGTGTCGTAGCTAGAGATACTATATATTCATGTATTATGACTAGAGATATCATGACTAGAGATAACACTTTGTATATTCGTGTATCGTAGCTGGAGATACACACATTCTGCTATAAATATATATATTTATGTTTATAATTTTTGCCCTATCTTATTTATTGTCCAAGACTGGCATACAATCGCATTGTCGTGAAAAGTATATTAAACATTCATAAGCATATGTGCACATACATCTATCCTGAAAAAGTAAATACAAAATATAACAATTAAATCTCTATTTACAAATATACGTATGCATATATGTACATCATGATAAAATAACATATATATATATGTTATATATGTTATATATATATATATTTATATACAGCGATTTTGTTATAAGAAAAAAGGTGACTATACGTTTCGGGAAAAATAGCCTCTGTCGTGTACAATGTTTGGAGAACAAGATGGGATAAAAATGATAATTGTACAGAAAAATATAGTGGAACTTCCTCAAGAGAAAAAGCCTCACTACTTAGACATGTAATCTTCTCAAGATTTGCTGTTTATGTTGCTGTTCCGTTGGACCATTATTAAATTAAATTGGTTGTCTTTGCGTTTATAAAGGTCCGGATGCCATGTTGCCTGCGGGTGAATTCTAACCAGTTACATTGTCACCCGAGACTTGTTTATTAACTTCTAACACTTATTTTTTGTTTCAATCCCAAGTTACGAGAGTTACGAGCAGTAGAGTTTTTGTATCCTTTTGTGCACTAGGAATGTTCTAGAGGTCTTTCTATGGAGAGACACTAAGCAGATTCCAAATCTCAGGTTTGTACATTGCTTTTAGAAGAATTCACCAACTCAGAAATTTGGGTTAGTTTTGTGAATGTTCTACTTTTTCGAAACAGAGTTGGTGTCGTGAGCTTTGGAATGCCTGTCAAACACGCTTGCGTAACAGAGGTATACATAGCACCCCAGTACTGGACCATGATCACTGGGATGTGTATAGCAATTAATTAGCGCATTCTGCGCTATCTGGTTAAGGGATAGTGTCTCACTAGCTAACATGTCTGTCTAGTTTTGGACTTTCCCATGTAATTGTCGCGTCCCGCGGAAAATTTCTTTTCATTACACACATTTCGTTGTGAATAAACTACGCATATATTGGTAGCTGTGACTATGGTCAGTGCTGGGCTCATCTGATTCTCCCATGGTAGCTGTGACTATGGTCAGTGCTGGGCCCATATGATTCTCCCATGGTAGCTGTGACTATGGTCAGTGCTGGAGCCCATCTGATTCCCCCATGGTAACTAGGACTATGGTCAGGACTGGGGCCCATCTGCATCCTCCATGGTAGCTAGGACTATGGTCAGGAAAGGGCCCGATTCCCCCAGCTTCATGTTCAATCTTGGTTTCTCTGAATGTTTTATCACAGAGAGAAACGTATTTGTGCCAGTGTTGTGAGTCCTTCCACTAAAGAAAATTCTCATTATATTGGCATATACTGTTAGCTCACATTTGCATACTGGTTGGCTGATAGGCCAATAGTGCAGCAACCAAAATGCAGAAACTGACTTATAAATACTTATAATTATTCCCACATAATAATGACAAACTAATATACAGGGTGTCTACCAAGTCACTGCACACTCATGTACATTCATAGTGACACTACGTCATATGAATTGTGAGTAATTAGTGCGGATCTGTGTGACGTCAGTGCACAACGCCTTTATAGACATCCTATACAAATATCTTTAAAATGAAGGTAATATCAAATTGATGAGAGTAGTCAACAAGCGATATACTAACACACAACTTAGCATATCACAATTTAGAAATACACGTCTTTGTTTGTGTCAAGTTAAGCCTTCTATTGCACTATATACGTTTGTCTCAAGTTAAGCCTTCTGTTACACTACTTCAGTTTGTCTCAAGTTAAGCCTTCTATTACACTACTTAAGTTTGTCTCAAGTTAAGCCTTCTATTGCACTATATACGTTTGTCTCAAGTTAAGCCTTCTATTAGACTATTTACGTTTGTCTCAAGTTAAGCCTTCTAGTACACTATTTACGTGTGTCTCAAGCTTTCTATTACACTATTTAAGGTTTTTCTTGATAAAAATATGATTACTGAATATGAATACAGTTGTATAAGGTTCAGGTACACATTCCATTTACTATAGATTCACCATATGTAAAAAAAAAATAATTAGGGAAAGTTAGATATTAATGTCCCTATGTGCATGGTACCCTTTTCTCTATAATGTCTTTTTGGAGCGAAATGAGCATATTTTATTTCTTTACAAAAGCTGAAGGTTTAAATAAACTAAAGATATCAATGCTGAGATTATATAGAGCAATTTAGAAAAATTAACTAAAGTGAAATTAAATAACAAAAAATATACCTTGGTAAAAATGCACAAAATACTTTTTATTTATACAATGTGTTGTAAAATGTTGCTGTTACAAATTTAACGCATGCAGAATATCATACAAATTATGTATCATTCTGAAAAGTATCAAGGATACACCGAAAAAAACACCTGAATTTAAGGGGAAACAACCGTTAAAATTGTGAACTAAAAAAGACCGAAGATATTTGAGTTGAATTGGTTTGTTCTAAAAAAAAATAATCGACAACGTGTAATATAGGGTAAAATCGAGTCCCTTTATTTGGTCTGAAAGTGCGATTTTTCTGAACTCTGCTATTGTTATTGCTCGATTTCTCGGTTCAATCGTTAAAATGCATGTACAATACTTGATCATCAATTCCTATAACCCGTTAATGTTGACATGTTCCGTAGAGTTCTAGCGCGAATAGTCAGTCCTCCAGTAATGAATGTAGTTAGTAGCACAATCTATAGCCAGAAATATTACCTTCATTTTCACGTCAGGATATGCGTACCTTGATGTGAAACTAAGGAGAATCTCGGCGGTGCAGTGTGGACTGCATATAACACAGCGAAGCACACCAGAACGCCCTGGTTATCCACTGTATTCAGAACTATTTTTCATTTGTCTCGACTGTGTCTCGCCTCTGATGTCAGATAAGACGAGAGAGGTAGATGAATAGCGCAACATTTCCTTACTTTAATTCATACACAACTCAAGCTACAGATCAGACATATCTTCTTCATTGTTCATTCTCAAACTCCCGCTGGATCTCCCTTATAGCAAGACCATTGTCCTACTAGATTTCTAGCAGGATGTAGTCCAGATAATGGAAATGCGTTGTTTCGCCGTTTTATTTGCACCAATGGTCCGACACATCCGTCTTCGGCGGAATATATATATATATATATATATATATATATATCAACACGTCACACATCGATGTCACATCCTGGGGGTCTGTCACTCAGCATCGACCATTATGTACAATGTTTCTCGTATCGTCGAATAACAATAAATCTCAGAGGCACAGAGAGGGCGTGCTGACCGAAAAGCCAGAACAACAAACACACAGACGTCCAAATCTGATCATAAGTGTTCCAAATGTGGCAGGGGATTCCATGTCAGGAATGGAGGTTCTAGTCATCTCCCCACATACACCAAAGAAATTAACGGCAAGCGTCTGAGACTGTTTTTATCATGGCCGACGACGTGCAGCTATTACTTGGATTACTGCCATAGGCAAATGTACATCCGAACCGTTCAGAAAATAATGGCAATCTATTACTCAGATAACATATTTTTTTTCCAGAACGTAGTTTGAATTATCTTGATATTCTTCCAGAACGTAGTCTGAACCATCTTGATGTTCTTCCAGAACGTAGTCTGAATGATCTTGATGTGCTTCCATAACGTAGTCTGAACCATCTTGATGTTCTTCCAGAACGTAGTCTGAATGATCTTGATGTTCTTCCATAACGTAGTCTGAACCATCTTGATGTTATTCCAGAACGTAGTCTGAATCATCTTGATGTTCTTCCAGAACGTAGTCTGAATGATCTTGATGTGCTTCCACAATGTAGTTACGTAGTCCTTTCAGAACGAGGATCTTCTTAGCGTAAAGGTTAAGCCGTTCATCTTAGATAATTCAGAGATCTCTTGGGTTTATCAATTAAAGCGACTGAGTTACGGGCTCTAACTGGTACTCTATTCAGGCGGCGTGCCGCTTCCTTGATAGCAACAGAGCACGTATTGGGGAATTTAGCGTACAATGAAGTTAGTACTTACTTTAGAATGAAGAAAGAAGGGATTATGGACGCTCTATGTAACTTACAATGCTGTTGATGTGTTGCCGTCAAGAACATGTTTAAATACAACAGACGCATCCTGTCGAATGCAGTCTTTGGCTATTTTTTTCACTTTTTATCGGCAACCATGTCTCCCATTACTAGTTTTTACATGCTGTTGTATCTATTTATTTTGGTTTAAAAATTTATTTTTTAAAATAAAAAACAACAACTCAATTTTCTTGTTATAAGAGCCAACTCTCTTCCAAATTGAATGATCTGAATACTTCTTCCCGCCGAAGACGGATGTGTCGGGCCATTGGCGCAAATAAAACGGCGACACAACCCATTTTCATTCTCTGGACTACATACTTCTGGAAATCTAATAGCACCATGGTCCTCATACAAGAGATAACCAGTGGGAGTTTGAGAATGAACGCTGAAGAAGAAGAAGAAGAATACTTCTTGATTTATTTTTAACTAGAAGGTCATTCTTCATATCCCTTTTTGTAGCAAAATTGTCGCCCGCGTGTTGACTAGAAAACGACAGTATTACCTGCCATGCATGCCGTGAGAGACGACTCGATGTTATCTCATCCCATAGAAAAACCCACGATGAAGTTGAATGCGTCAGACTGGATATCGCAACCAAGCTGTAAACCCTTTCACAGCGTATTGCGTTCTCTGAACTGCATCATACTAATCTGCAGGAATTTGAGAGCGAAGGAGCATAATGGCAATCTACTCAACGTAAATAACGCATAGAAAGTTCACTAGTCAACAAATGTTCGGACGATCATAAAATAATACGTTATTTTACCTAAACATAATACGTTACTATGTATCTGTACTGGTATTTTGGTTTCATACAATGTATTTCATATGTGTTACGCTGCTTTCAACCACGGACGTTAGACCAAGTTGATTATATCAGAGCTTTAATATAATAATTTAATATAATTAATCTAATTTAATATAATTAATATAGAAATTAATATAATTAAATAATTAAATCAAGAACTGCACAGAATAGCTTTGAACAGAAAGAATTGGAGAGATTTGACCCCTGTCTTATGCGCTAATTTCAGCGCAAAAGGAAAATGAATAATTGAATGATTATAATAATTTAATATAATTAATATAATTAATATAATTAATATAGTAATATAATATAATTAATATTATCTAATTAATATAATAATTTATATAATTAATATAATAATATAATATAATATAATTAATATGATAATTTAATATAATATAATCATAACAAATAGTGGAGATCGCGATTCTAGTAATCCAGTCACTACAACCACCGGATATGTTCCTTTACCAAACTATAAGCAGGTTCTTTATATCAGGTTTGTTGTATCGTTAGGGGAAGGTGATGAATATGTTTGAAAGTTCAAATCATTCTTAAAGCTAGCAAAATATATAAGGGAGAAGAGACGTGACAAGGATGAGAGATAATACACTGGGAACACATATTATTTGTTGTGCGTTGCTAATGGTGTACTTGTCCATTCCTATTCCTTTTGACATATCCTGACATGTACAATCAACTTGCTATTAAAAGAGAAAAACCGACAGTCAAAGGGATATAACTTAGGATTTAAGTATCAAGCGGGATAACTCATGTTTGAATATGTTCCTGTTTACTTTATATTAGCTGATGTGTATTCGAATTCTGCATTTGAAATATTACAACATTTTCTGAAACGATTGTTTCGTCTTGCCATTATAGCATACTTTTCTTCTGTTGTTGTTTCGCTCAGATATCATATGATAGCAAAGTGCTCTTCATTGTGAACCAGCATAACATCACCGTGGACATCAATTTGACCAGTGATTCTCAAACATTTTAGTCCAGTCTTCTCATATCATATAGATTACATTGGCTGGCGTCCCCTTTCATATGAATTATATAGGCTGTTGCCCCTTTTATATAGATTATATAGGCTGGTTCACCTTTTATATAGATTATATAGGCTGGTTCACCTTTTATATAGATTATATAGGCTGTTGCCCCTTTTATATAGATTATATAGGCTGGTTCACCTTTTATATAGATTATATAGGCTGGTTCACCTTTTATATAGATTATATAGGCTGTTGCCCCTTTTATATAGATTATATAGGCTGGTTCACCTTTTATATAGATTATATAGGCTGGTTCCCCTTTTATATAGATTATATAGGCTGTTGCCCCTTTTATATAGATTATATAGGCTGGTTCACCTTTTATATAGATTATATAGGCTGGTTCACCTTTTATATAGATTATATAGGCTGTTGCCCCTTTTATATAGATTATATAGGCTGGTTCACCTTTTATATAGATTATATAGGCTGGTTCCCCTTTTATATAGATTATATAGGCTGTTGCCCCTTTTATATAGATTATATAGGCTGGTTCACCTTTTATATAGATTATATAGGCTGGTTCACCTTTTATATAGATTATATAGGCTGTTGCCCCTTTTATATAGATTATATAGGCTGGTTCACCTTTTATATAGATTATATAGGCTGGTTCACCTTTTATATAGATTATATAGGCTGTTGCCCCTTTTATATAGATTATATAGGCTGGTTCACCTTTTATATAGATTATATAGGCTGGTTCCCCTTTTATATAAATTATATATTCTTCCATCCCCTTTCATATAGATTATATTGGCTGGCGTCCCCTTTCATATAGGCAGGCTTTTCTTTTCATATAGATTATGTAGACTGGCGTCCATTCACATAAAAGTATATATATTCTTACGTCCCCTTTCATATAAATTATATAGTCTGCTGTCCTCTTTCATATAGATTATATAGAGTGAAGTCCCCTTTCATATATATTTTATAGGATGGCGTCCCCTTTCATTTATATTATATAGGCTGCCGTCTCCTTTTATATAGATTATATATCCCTCCTACTCAGCGTAGCATATCTAAATACAATTTAAAATGTCTTAGTCTCTAAGATTGCGCACTTCCCTCCTCCGAAAGCATGTAAATCAAAAGTAAAGTTAGTACACCAAAAGTGAAGTGAGTACGCTAAAAGTGAAGTGAGTACGTGAAAAGTGAAGCGAGAACGTCAAAGTGAAGTGAGTACGTGAAAAGTGAAGTGAGTACATCAAAAGTGAAGTGAGTACGTGAAAAGTGAAGTGAGCACGTGAAAAGTGAAGTGAGCACGTGAAAAGTGAAGTGAGTACATCAAAAGTGAAGTGAGTACGTGAAAAGTGAAGTGAGTACATCAAAAGTGAAGTGAGTACGTGAAAAGTGAAGTGAGCACGTGAAAAGTGAAGTGAGTACATCAAAAGTGAATTCAGTGATTAAGAAACGTTAACACAAAAAAAAAATTGTTACTGTATAAGCGCTGGCAGGAGATTATTTTTTCTTATTATTTGTTCTTATATTTTTTTTTTCTAGGAAACGACCTTCCATTTCATGTACTGATTCAATAGGAAGTGACTTGAACAGTTTGTGTGAGTTTTTTTAAATCGATTCAATGAGCCCTAAAGCGTTGACATTCCTATAATTTTTTTTGAAGTTGTTAGAGCATATATATATATTGTCTTATAGCTCGTGTATATATATATATATATAAAGATATTGTCCTACTCAATTGCACAACTTATACTTTATATGTATATGTGTGCGTGCGTGAGGGCACGCGTTCGTGCGTGCCTGAGGGTGGGCGTATGTGTGTGCGTGGAACAAGAGAGATATAGTGATGTAACGAGTAGTAATAAAAAGAATTGGAAAACGACAAATTTAGTTTGTTCAAATTACGAAGAACAGGCACCACCAAATTACTATGATAAAACAGTTCAACGAAATTCAGGTCGTATTGAAAAGAAATAGTGCTATCAGCTATAATACCTCCATCTTAATCACACGAACGGGGGAGGGAAATATTGATATGCAACCATATTCTTAATATACACTGAAATAGACTAAATTGTTCACAAACCAAACATGCACTCATCTAAACTCACTTGTTCACACAATAAACATACATTCATCTAAACTCACTTGTTCACAAACCAAACATACACTCATCTAAACTCACTTGTTCACCAAACATACACTCATCTAAACTCACTTGTTCACACACCAAACATACACTCATCTAAACTCACTTGTTCACACATCAAACATACACTACCCTAAACTCACTTGTTCACACATCAAACATACACTCACATAAACTCACTTGTTCACACATCAAACATACAGTCACTAAACTCACTTGTTCACACATCAAACATACACTCACGTAAACTCACTTATTCACACATCAAATATACACTCACGTAAACTCACTTGTTCACACATCAAACATACACTCACGTAAACTCTCTTGTTCACACATCAAACATACACTCACGTAAACTCTCTTGTTCACACATCAAACATACACTCACGTAAACTCTCTTGTTCACACATCAAAAATACACTTATCCAAACTCACTTGTTCACACATCAAACTACACTCACCTAAACTCACTTGTTCACACATCAAACTACACTCATCTAAACTCACGTGTTCACACTCCAAACATACACTGACATAAACTCACTTGTTCACACATCAAACATACACTCACGTAAACTCACTTGTTCACACATCAAACATACACTCACATAAACTCACTTGTTCACACATCAAACATACACTCACATAAACTCACTTGTTCACACATCAAACATACACTCACGTAAACTCACTTGTTCACACTGCAAATCCACATAACAACAGATGCAGAATCTAAAGAGAATCTATGGACACAACATTCAATTCAGAGTACAATTAGTTTTCATGCAGTTTTGCTTTATATAAGCTATGTGTGGGCCTGCCTCCTACCACACATATATGCGTGGTGTGGACCTGCCCCCTACCACACACATATGCGAGGTGTAGACTTGTCCCCTACCGCACATATATGCGAGGTGTGTACCTGTCCCCTACCGCACATATAATAGATGTGTGGCCCTACCTCCTCCAAATATATAAGGCCTACCTGCTACCAGAAATATAAGCAAGGTGTGGACCTGCCTCCTACCAGAAATATAAGCAAGGTGTGAACCTGCCTCCTACAAAACACATAAGCGATGTGTGGATCTGCCACCTAACATATAAGCGATGTGTGGGGCTGTCTCCTAACTAACATATAAGCGATGTGTGGAGCTGTCTCCTAACTAACATATAAGCGATGTGTGGGTCTGTCTCCTAACTATAAGCGATATGTGGGGCTGTCTCCTACCAAATATATAAGCGATGTGTGGGTCTGCCTCCTATCAAACATATTAGTAAGTTGTAGCCTGCCTCCTACCAAACATATGCACGTAATTTCTTTTCCTTTTTAGGCTCATCTCTGTTTTAATGTTGCAGTTAGGCGTCGCATGATTAGGTCATCGGTTTAGGATATATAGTGCATTCTATGGCTTGATATGCATCTGTGTTATTCGATACATAGTACGTTTGATGGGGTTTGATATGCAGTATGTTGTACGATATATAGTTCATTGCATGGCTTGATATGAATTAATGTTATGTCATGTCTAGTCACCGTGCACGCGTTTATATTGGTGGTGACACTAAGTCATATGACATAGTGATGCCATTTATCATTTATGGGGATTCTTTTTATAAAGTAAAATATTAAATATTGAAGCAATGGGTAAAATGCTGATTTTTTTTGGATAGAAGAAAAATATAAAAGATTGAGACAATGGGTAAAAATGTGGTTTTTTTTTTATAATAGAAAAATAAGAGATTCGGGCAATGGGTAAAATGATGATTTTTTTTTCACAGATGACTGATGAAACTTCTAACCTCTCACGATGGTCAACTTTTTTTCAACATTGCTAGATATTCAACATTTCTAGATGTTTTTAAGCCTATCAAGACGTTTAAATTCCTCTCGACGTTTCTAAATGTTCAACCGTTCAAGATGTTCAACCGTTCAAGATGTTCAACCGTTCAAGATGTTCAACCGTTCAAGATGTTCACAGAAATGTAGAAATATCTCAAAGGTTAAAACACTGTTTTATTCTAAACCAAAATAAACAATCTTTGTGTAATAAAATGCTAAAGTCATTGAAATATGTGCATTTACTGTAAATGTATTTTATTTTGTCAAGAAACTGTCTACAAAGACAAACAAAAAAGATTGGTTAAAATATTGGAAAGATTGCTTGAAATATTGGATTTGGCCAATTTTCGTTGTGGAGAATTTACCATTTTTTTGCATCCTCGTCTGAGAAAGAAAGGAGAAAAAAATCAATTACCGGGAAAATTTGTCGCTGCGTTTGACACACATACTGGGTCATTGAAGGATGAGTCATTATGCAGAAACATAACCTTGTAACAGACAGATTCGGTATGAGTCAAGTTTAAGAAACACATCATTGTAACAGACAGATTCGGTATGAGCCAAGTTTAAGAAACACATCCTTGTAACAGACAGATTCAGTATGAGACAAGTTTAAGAAACACATCCTTGTAACAGACAGATTCAGTATGAGTCAAGTTTAAGAAACACATCCTTGTAACAGACAGATTCAGTATGAGTCAAGTTTAAGAAACACATCCTTGTAACAGACAGATTCAGTATGAGCCAAGTTTAAGAAACACATCCTTGTAACAGACAGATTCAGTATGAGCCAAGTTTAAGAAACACATCCTTGTAACAGACAGATTCAGTATGTGTTTTGTGACGTATTCCTTCCAGAACGTTGTCTTCCCAATGAACTCTCTGAACCTCTCTCTGTCTTGGGCGATGTGGCTTGCATTTTCTAGCGATGTATTCATGTTATCTTTAATGTCGTCAGTCCATCGTCTTCTTGGACTGCCCTTTCTCCTCTTTCCAGGTACTCTTCCCTCCATTATTTGTCTTTCTAAACAGTTATATCTCTTTATATGACCAAACAGGCGTAGTTTTCTTTTTGTTATTGTGTTTTGTAACCAACACTGTGGAATATTCAATGTGTTTATAATATCTGAGTTTCTGATTTTATCCTTCCATGATATTCTAAGTATCTTCCTGTAGCATTTCAGCTCGAAGGCGTTGATCCTCTTTGCCGCTGTTTTACTTAGGGTCCATGTGTCACAGCCGCATGTTGCAACCGGAAAAATAAAAGTTCGTAACATTAGCACTTTGGTTTCTATTTTGTTGTTTTTCCATGTTTTTTAGCCGTGCTATTTTGCAATATGCCATTGCCAATCTCTTCCTTATTTCTGTCATGCAGTCTCCTGCACCGTTGATGTTTGCTCCTAAGTATTCAAATTTATCCACACATTCTATCTCGGTATTGTCTATTCTGATTTTTGGTTGTTGTGTGATTCAGTATGAGCCAAGTTTAAGAAACACATCATTGTAACAGACAGATTCAGTATGAGCCAAGGTTAAGAAACACATCCTTGTAACAGACAGATTCAGTATGAGCCAAGGTTAAGAAACACATCCTTGTAACAGACAGATTCAGTATGAGCCAAGGTTAAGAAACACATCCTTGTAACAGACAGATTCAGTATGAGCCAAGTTTAAGAAACACATCCTTGTAACAGACAGATTCAGTTCTTACTTCCTTGTTCTCTTTATTTCATGCCTAAAGCCGATATTTAAAATAAAATCAATAGAAGAAAATCAACTAGGAACAGTTTCTATGAAGCGATTCAGAACATCATTGATCGATAGTGTGTCCTTGCTCACGGCTAATCTATCGTCTCCTTGTTTTTCCACATTTGTTTCACCAAACGCGACCAAAAACGCATAAATTGTATCTTCCATCCTGAATTATGGATTATCAAAAATGCTTCATTGTCCTTCTCATGTATCGACGTATCATCCCGTCTAGTCGTCTTCATCATTTCCGTTTACTGTACTCTTAGCATACATCATCCTGATGAGCCTCAAGCTAGGACTTTCAGTTTTCTCACCGTAATCATAAATTTTAGACAAGAGCCACGATTAATTATATAGTGAACGTGTACTAACATTGTTCATCCCTATTCCGATTCGCCCACGTTTTTTGATATCTTCATGACTATGTTATATGGAAACATTCATTCTTCTTCTTCTTCTTTCTGTCCTCATGTACCTTTCGGTGTTGAGGGAAGAGTGAGTTTACTGTCTTTTGCTCTCCTATTTGCCTCCTCTGCTGTTATATTTCCGAGTGTCTCTAATACACTATCTATCCACCTTTTAATATGGCGTCCAATAGGTCTGCTGTTTTCGTATAGTTTGTTAAAGGTTTCTTGGATGATACTTTGCTCTTTCTTTCTGGTTATGTGGCCAAACCATTTAACTTGCTGTTTCTTGATATATTCTATCAGATGATTTATCATATCAATAATTATGATATCAGTAAATTCTCATAAATATACATAACCAACATGTCAGAAGGAGTCCGACAAAGTGGAGAGTGCCGCATTCTATCTATACTCTGTGGCCCTTGTTTGCCTTGCGGTGTCAGGGGGTGGAAGAGTTCTCCGAAGATGGCCTATTGTGTGCTGTTTGTAAGCTTATTCATGTGGCTTTTTTGATTTATGGGATCCATATTTTATATGGTCTGCCTCTAGTTTTATAGCCGTTATGTCTATGTGACATGTCCATGTGTGGCATGTTATCTGTTGGTAATGTGGAAGCGTGTGAAAAAAACTTGATCTGTTGTCTTTTGATGTGGTCTTTTGATACTGGTATTGCTTTGGTTATCTGTCTGATGTTATTGTTTCTAATTCTATCTCTTAATGACACTCCGAGTATTCTTCGTAGACATGTCATTTCTGCTGTCATTATTTGTCTTTTGTCTTGTGCTGTCATTGTCCAAATTTGACACTGGTAACATAGTGATGACATAATAATAGTCTTGTATACTGCAACGTTAGTTTCCATGTTTACATTTCAAATTTGCTACAGTGCCGGAGTAGTAAAACGAATTAGCGATAAATACAAAATTAAGTAATACTGTTACTATTATAGCTTATACTAAATTAGGTAATTATGTTACTTACTATTATAGCATATACTAAATTAAGTAATACTGTTACTATTATATCCTATACTAAAAATCGAATAGAAAAAACTATGTAAAAATAAAAATAACAAGAAACAAAAGAAAGATGTGTTCTACTATACGTTCATTTCTTAGAGTGTTCGTGGTGTGAGATTATCTCCGAGTGATCATAATTTTAACAACTTGATAATTTTGTGTATTTCATGTTTATTATGTGTCTTGAAAAAGGCTAGCTGAACCGTAACGTGGAAAGGTACTTGTTCTTTTGTTTATTGTTATTTATTTTTTTACTTTGGTTTTTCTATTTGATAGTTAATATAGGCTATAATAGTAACAGTATTACTTAATATTGTATAGGCTATAATAGTAACAGTATTACTTAATTACTTATCGCAGCGATTATTTATCGCTGTAAACTCTCACTTTAATCATACTGTCTGCAGAATAAGCATACAGTGTGCAGTCATCTGCATAGAGAAGCTCGCTGACCATTGTTTTGCACCTTAGTTTTGCCTTGCAAACACCGAAGGTTGAAACGTTTATCGTCTGTTCTGTATCTTATTTATATTCCTGTTACGTCATGTGATCTATACGTTTCTGCCAGCGTGGCTGAAAACATCAGGTTAAACAGTGTTGAAGCTAGAAGCGTCCATGTTTGACCTCATTTGTTACCGGAAAGGCTGGTGATGACACTCCATCACTGATAACAGCGGCCATCAAGCCGTCATGGAACTGTCGCCCATTTTTATAAACGTTTGGGAGCAGTTAAATTTGGCGAGCACTTTCCACAGCCCATCTCTATTCAGAGTGTCAAATACCTTTGTGAGATCTACAAATATTGTAAAAGTTTCCTTGGTAGTCTTGGATTTTTTCTTGGAGTTGACAGGCAGCGAGTTGGTCTTGGAGTCCACTGTCCCGTGACCAGCATGAAACCGCACTGACTTTCAGACATAATATCATTTGTGATTGTCTGTGTAAGTCGGTTCAACATTCTTAGTTATTAAGGGATAAATCATCATCATCATCAGTGATTTGAAACAACCAAAACACACTAAAGATATGTGTGCCGGTGCAACATAAGACAACATGAGAAAGGGGGGGGGAGGGAAATATTTTATCCCCCTAAAAATTATTTACCCGCAGTTTAATTTTCATTATTGAGTTGCTTGAAGTAGTAAATCTCATGCTCAAATTTCTTATAACAAAAGGGATGATTTCAACTACACT
The DNA here is from genome assembly GCA_034231615.1 of Meghimatium bilineatum. Classification (NCBI taxonomy): domain Eukaryota; kingdom Metazoa; phylum Mollusca; class Gastropoda; order Stylommatophora; family Philomycidae; genus Meghimatium; species Meghimatium bilineatum. Next base: position 6,050,758 of record CM067309.1, on the reverse strand, counting down.
AATTTCAATTACACTGATTTCAACTACACCTCTTATCTACGAGCTTCATCATCATCAGCTTAGGAAGAAATATCGAAATTATGACGGATGCAAGAAATGTTAGAGAATTGATATGGAAATATATAGCGAATACGTGGTTAAGTAATATCATACATGGCAGTTGATTCGCTGTAGTTATTCAGTGTTTCTTACAGTGGACGATATCGCCCCCACAGAGGCGGTAGGGCATTTTATATGGGTGCTGAGGGATCAAAGGACCATTGGGAACTGCGGGAAAGCTTTAAGAAGCAGCGAATCAATCAATACGTGCTAAACAGATTGAAACTACTTTTTAGTTCACACATATAGAAAAGTAGATAAAATGATGCAAATCTAGTGATAGAAATCGATCTGTAAATCAAGTCTAGCCCGGCAATGTCTATTCAAAGAAGTAAAGATATCCTGCTGGGAATAGAAAGCTATTTCATTGTAATAGATAGAAAATAACATATTGTCAATGTTACAACGTTAAACAAAATTCTCTATGACTTTAAAAAGGGTTTTTATTCATTTCTTTTATTTGCTTTTTAATATGTGCAGTGTTTACTGTAGAAATCATTTCAAAGTCCGATTTTTCCGAGTGAAAAGCACCGATATTTCAGATAATATGCACACCATGACAAGGCATTCCATGTTCTAGACAGCATCCTGCTAATCAATAGGAGTTTGAGAACGAGCCCAGAAGTAGAACAGTTATATATAATAGACCACAATAAGGAAAAACAAAATATTGGAATGTGGTTGGACAAGAAGGCCTATATAATATATGATGTTTAGAAATTTGCTGTGCCCTGACGTCACACAGATCAGAATATTAACAAAAGTTCATATGACGTACTGTCAGCAGCGATGTAAATGAGTGCGTAGTGTCTTTGTAGACACCCTGCATGTGCTACTGGAGGCCATGACAGAAACAATGATACTGTGTAACACTTTGATAGATAATTTCTTTCTAACCATGTATGTTATATATTTTGCTACATTTCTCATATATGTATGTTATAAATTTTGCTAAATTTCTCATATTTGTATGTTGTATATTTTGCTACATGTCTCATATTTGTATGTTATAAATTTTGCTACATTTCTCATATTTGTATATTATATAGCTCCGTACATGTCTCGGAGCTATGATCACAGACCAACCCCCGTTGCATCAATTAGTGCCTACCTGTTTGCTTATTTCCCTTGCCTATGTTTAACAGTTTATGTTTCATCATCATCATTTTCCTTTTATGATAAGTTTGGCACAATGTCATAGATTTCCATGCTTGTCGACCAACAGTCAGTGGTTCCAGATCGTTCATTTTCATACCATCTGTTGTGAATTTGTTTTCGTTAATTCTTTTCAGTGTTGTTTTTGGTCTCCCCCTTTTTCTTTTGCCACTCGGTGACCATGTAAAGACTTGACGTGGAATTCTGTCTTCATCCATTTTAAGTGCGGGACCGATGTATGCCCAACGTCTTTTTCTAATAATGTATGTGATGTATTCTTGTTTTGTCTCTTCTCTTAGTGTCTCGTTTCACTTAAAGTCTTTCCAGTTTGTGTTTGTGATTTTCCTGAGACATTTGTTAGAAGGCAATTAGTTTGTGTTCTAAAGATGTAGTTGATTTCCAGCTTTGAGACCCGTTGGTTAAAACGAAATAAAACAAGCGTTGAATAACCGTAGTTTTGTATTAATGCTGAGTTTTTTCAATCTCCAAATATTTATAAGTAAGTTCAATGCACTTGATGCCAGAGCAATTCTGGTCATAATTTCTGTACTTGAGTCTCCATTAGTTGCTATTCTGTTTCCCAAATAAGTGGAATGTTCTACTTTTTCTAGTATATTGTTATTAAGATATTCTACCAAAAAGATAAATTACCTATACGATAACTGACTATAAGATACGCTACCAATAAGATATTCTACCAATAAGATATGCTACCAATAAGATATTCTACCAATAAGATATTCTACCAATAAGATACGCTACCAATAAGATATTCTACCAATAAGATATGCTACCAATAAGATATGCTAGTAATAATATATTCTAAAAATAAGATATACTACCAATAAGATATTCTACAAATAAGATATGCTGCCAAAATTATATGCTACCAATAAGATATTCTACAAATAAGATAAATTACCTATACAATACACTAACTATAAGAGATACTACCAATAAGATATGACACGAACTTTTCTAGAAACCAAACCCCTCTCCAGAATAATCATGCGTGCTGATCTCACACAATGTAACAACAGAGCAAGTGTCGTCTCCCCACATTAAGTACCGTTGTGTAACATAAAAATTATGTACATATATATTAGAGGTAGAAAAATCATACTAGAAACAAATTATTTTAAAAAATGTACAAGAATACAATAAAGTATACATTAAAAACAATGACAAAACTAGTCTCTGTATAGTATCAATCATTGTAGAGTCATAAAAAATAATATCAAGTTACAAATATCAGTTTGTACGACAATATCAAAGTACAACGATTTGAAAACAAAAAAGAAGTGAAAAACTTACATGTGGATTACTGCCACACAATAATACTCAGTTGAAAGGAACAATAACATCAATACCTTTAGCTGAATAGTAACATCAATACATTCAGCTGAATAGTAACATCAATACCTTCAGCTGAACAATAACATCAATACCTTCAGCTGAATAGTAACATCAATACATTCAGCTGAATAGTAACATCAATACCTTCAGCTGAACAATAACATCAATACCTTCAGCTCAATAGTAACATCAATACCTTCAGCTCAATAGTAACATCAATATCTTCAAATCAAGGATGATAAACTCAAATTTTACTGCCTGTGTGTTGCCAAAAGTGGTACGAAAGGGAAGCACAGAACAGCAACGCTGTTTACATTTCATACATGTCATAAAAGGCGACTAGTGAGGTTTGAGGGTAACGTTGGCTATCCCATCTCATATATGGTCAAAGTGATCCAGAAACCATGCTCAAGTTGAATGTGTCATGCCGAAATGCGCAGATATCGCAGCTAAGATGTAAAGCCATGACACAGCGCATTCCGTTCTTCAGACTACATCCTGCTAATCTACAGGAATTTGAGAACGAAAGCAAAAGAAAAATAAGAAATACTTAACTTAACGTGAACAATGATATACTTAATTTCAAGTGAACAATGATATACTTAACTTCAGGTCAACAATGATATACTTAACTTCAGGTCAACAATGATATACTTAACTACAAGTCAACAATGATATGATACACTTAACTTCAATTCAACAATGATACACTTAACTTCAATTGAACAATGATATACTTAATTTCAAGTGAACAATGATATACTTAACTTCAAGTGAGAAATACAAAGTATAACAATTGATTAATAGATATAAGCGATCTGGCTTGTTGGATTCAATTCCCTTAGTTCACGTACAATTAATGTATTTGGGATCCTCGGTAAGACAGTTAATGCACCGGCGCTATAACCCATTGGTCCATGGTTTCAGTGGACCATGTGAGTGTAATGTTTTCTGTCACAAGGGATGCGCCTTCTTTCTCCTGTCCTGTGTTCACGAAACCCGCAGGTTTGATACCAACGAGGTGACGCCGTGTTTGCAAGCACATGTTATGGATTCCTTGGGATAATCGCTTGGAGCTATGAAGTTACGTGCTATGAGTGGCACTATATACAGGCGACATGCTGCTCCACTGAGAGGCGATGAGTATGTATAGGGAAATATGAGTACAGTGCACTTATTCATCTATGCCTGTGACGCCATTAAAGCTTATCAAAACGGTGCTTTTGTCGACTTAACCTCAAGTAGGTGTATCAGATAAAATCTGGGACAGTAAAGGCGATATAATTGGTGTTTATAAAATCACTCCTAATGTTCTGATTGTCACAGAAAAATGCAAGTCTAACACCATTTTTTCGTACGCCTTCGTGATGCGAAAGAAGCTGGACATAATCTCAACTCACCTAGACTTTTAACGACGCACAACTTCCACAGGTTAACAATGTGGACGCTGTGTTTGACTCTGGAAGATCAGAATCGTGATACTGCACAACTCTGGCACTAAAACTTGATCTTTTGGGTCCCTTAAGAGGTCGGCGTTCTTTATCTATAACATCGCTTTCTTTCTTTTCATCAACGCCAGATAAGCTTGGTAAGCTCCGGCCACTTTCATTCCTGATGACTGATGTCCTTCTAAGAATTTCGTGAGGTATACAGATCTCGTGCTCTGAGTTGCCCCGCCCACGAACAATGTTTTTCAGTTCTTTGCGAACAACCTTGCTTCGGAAGACGTATACTAAAGGATTGCAAGCAGAACTGAACATGGCCAGGACGGTAGAGATCAGGGACACAGTTGGACAAAGAGGATATAAAGAATTTCTACTGGCTTCCATCGCCATTACCACAAAGTATGGCGTCCAGCAAATAGCAAAACTGAATAACACAAGGAAACTAGTCACTGCTGTTTTCCATTCTTCTTTTCTCCAGAGAAATGATGAAGATCGGCTGGAGGTTTGACTTAAACGCCTGATTATTGGTACAGAGCTACTCCTCCTTCTTGAATTAATGGGTGTTGTTTGTTGAGCATTTTCATCACATTGGCTCAAAGCGGATGAATTTATACGAATAACACTGCTCCGTCTAGTTCTAACAATGATTCCGTGTGCTGCTCGGAACATTCTGGCATATGTCCACAGCATTGCTATCAGCGGCAGTAGAAAACTGAAGCTGATTAGGAATAGTGTATAGTACCTGTCATATCTCAAACTACTTGACCATTTTACAGTACACACCATTTTATTTAACTGAAATTCTATAGCGTTCCACCCTATCAGAGGAGGAGCTGAAATGACCATCGCTGTAATCCAGATACACACAATCAACCAATAACATCTCCGAGATGTTAGTCTCATTGTATAATGAAGTGGAGTCATCACCGCGCAGTATCTGTCCACGGATATCACTGCTAAGGTGAATATGCTAGCACTGACAAGAACGTTCATCATAAAACCTGTAGACATGCACCAAAAAGCACCGAAGACCCATCGCTTAGCCAGTAGAGACGTGAAAGCATAAGGAATCACTAGAAACGTGTTAAGGCAATTGCAAATAGTAAGGTTTGCAACGAATCTGTTGGACATTGATAATGTCTTTCTTTTACAGAAAACGACAAACACAAAAGAGTTAGCGATTACACTGGCTAGAAATACCGCAGCTAGTAGGCTGCCCATTACAGTAGTCTCCGTATTGGATATTTCCTCGGCGATGGTCTCAGAACTGTCAGAACTATCCACATCCATAATCATATTATCCATGATTATATTCACGTTGATACAAGGTTTTATGTCGGACACGTTAAAGGTATCCAATAACGTAAACGATATAACTTCACTGGGTTTCGATTTTGAACACATACCTTTCAACAAAAACAATCAAGCCAACTTGCCTGAACTTTCAGAGAAATATATGTCAAAGAGAATTCTGGTTGAATAATCTCTATTTTATGAATAAATCCCTGTACGTCCGTCAAACCTTTGTTTATGTCATTTACACCTACCAACAAGCTAATATGCCGATATATTATCTACTTCCATACTGAATTCTAAATAATTTACACAGGCCCTGAAAATACTCTCGGAAATGAAGAGTTAATCTAATTTCTGAGCAATCTAATTTCTGAGAGATCTAATTGCTCATTAACTATAGGATCCATACAGCTATAACAGAAAACACGAATAAATACACATATTTGTTCCGATTTTAGAAATTAAATGTTGTTTTTACAACACATTTCGATAAAATACTTCTTGCTTTTTCTAGCTAAAAACTCAATTAATATTTCATCTAAACACTTTTTTTGCGTGTACTCTTCACAGAGTTGTGTGCAGGATCGTCAGCATAGCTCAAGATGGAATCGGTGGCACACACTGCATGCAGTTTTACGGTGCGTGCGATACTTGTAGTAAAATCGACCCACGCTGTGTCCTACGATGTAACGTTTCAGAACTTGAGAATCGTGTGTTGAGGTCATGAGTGCTAAATCTGACAAGTTATTCGTTTTGTTTATGATTAGTGTGGTGTGTCTGAGTTAGTCTAGGTTTATTATCAACAATGCATCAGCCAAGTTTGAAATATATTAGATGGAAAGAGTAAGAAAGACAGAGAGAAAGAGAGAGAGAGAGAAAAAAACTAAAATAAAACTGAAGCAAAAATTACGCGAACCAGATTTCAGAACACACTTCGATTTTCTGTCAAACACAAAGCCTTCTCATTTTCACATCAACGATAGTGAGTTCATGTATCTGTCAGAAACGATTTGGCACATCATCTGAGCAAAAATATCTACACGCGAGGGAAAGCGTAAAATAATGTGGATTATCTTAATAGAGAATTTGTCAATAATTCTGTCCGCGAAGATTCTGAAATATTTGTAGGAAAGAAATATGTTATACAGGACGAAACTTCATACAGTGGAGTCCCTTTTTTGCGCATCCTTTTATAACAAATTTCCCTATGTAAAAAACACTTTTAAATATCCACAATTATATTCACTCTTTATTGTTTGTACCGTATCAAGAGAACTTCTGTTATTACATACAAATGTGATCGTTCCGGAACAAGTTGTTATAACGGACTTGACTGTTTCTGGGTAGTAGTTGACCCTTGTTAACAGTGAGAATGGTGATTCTAAATATCGAAGCACTCACAACCATAACCAAATTCCTATTCGTTATATCAGATTTTATTTCCGTTAAAAAAGTAGACACTGGAAACGTTCGAACTCTTGATCGTAACGTTAAAGTACCATGTCTATAAACATATATAACGCATTAACAAGTCTGTTAATTTATTTCATTTGCCTTCACTGTTTCTTCTCTTCCTGGTATGAGCGTGTTTATTGGTGATATGACTTCCGGGTTAATTGTCCTTGTTTTGTCGCTTCAACATGTATCGATGGTTAGAAAAATGTCTACCAATCATTATCTTGTGCCGTCTTAATTATTTATTTATATGAGGCTGTTCGTGTTATTATTGTCCTTGTTTCCTAAATAATAATTACATTCGTGGCGACAACGCTAGCGAGATAGTCTATTAGTTCTTACTTAGCATTGGTCGTGGCTCCATCAGCGAAGGTCGTATCGTTTCAAATAATACCGGCAATATTTCTGAAACGTGTAAACAGTGCAGATAAATCCAACAACAGTTGAAAAGAAACCGTTATATACAAGTTATGATTTAGTTATTGTCTTTATTATAACGCTAAATGATAATAATAATTTCGGTTGATCGTGTGAAGTGTGTTTGAATACACGGAATAACTCTTGATGACTGAACGTTACCGTAGACAGGTTAAGTCAAGAGTTATGTTTTCTCTGACAGCATGACGCAAACTGGAAGCTTAATAACTATCAATTTTCGGAAAACTGTTTCTGAATACAAACATCCACATTGATTGATGTCTTTCGGAAGCTATACAATCCAAAGCTCTGGCACAAAGAGAACCGGAAATACGAGAAAGCCAGACGTCATATTTATCGGGTCATTGCCTGGAACAGTAGGTAACTGTTTGTAATTAACAATTTGTGTAAGTGCACACGGTAACGCCAAGTTTGTAACTGTTCAGCGCTGGATTAATTTTACTTGTTTTTATTTTCAAACACAATTACTTGCTCAGCTTAATTTCTCACTAATAAAAACACACTATTTTTCGATCCAGCTGTACCGTGTTATTAATATTTTCTGTAAGTTCTAACACAAACACAAGTTATCCTGTTTTTCTGTGCTAACACATATTCATACTTCACCATTATTCTTTTTCTCTCAGTAGAGATATAACAAGTTTTTAATGTTCTCAATTTTTGGAATCTTAGAACCAAACCATGTAGGATCTTCGTTTGTAATATTAGGATATGTAAACTAGAATCATGTTCTAATTTAGAACTTGGGCTTTTAATATAGATCCTCTTTATGAGAATGTTCGAATCCGTGCGTAGACCTAGGTATCCAGAAGATATTAAATGTTGTGGTCAGTTGTTAAGTTCCAATGTAGTTCTGTGGATGAAATAAACAAAACAAAAAATAAGAATGCATAAGGTAAAAGAAGTACTAATATGTCTGAATGGATATGTCAGGAAAAGTGTATTGTGGATGTGATAGATAGAGGGATGAATAATATATATATATATATATATATAATATTGATAAAGGGACGAATTGATATAGACAGACAGATATATTAGATAGATAGATAGATAGATAGATAGATAGATAGATAGATAGATAGATAGATAGATAGATAGATAGATAGATAGATAGATAGATAGATAGATAGATAGATAGATAGATAGATAGGAAAAAAATGAAAGTAACCCATAGCATTTTATTAATGCCGTAGGGGTGTGAGATGTTAGCGATCTCACATTTCACAGGCTCTGCAAATGAGGGCGGTGGCCATCTCCTCTCCCTCTCAGTCTTTACTTCCCGGATTAATCCGGTACCCATTTAAGGCTGGGTCACCTGGGAGCCGTTGCGATCTGAAAACATTTCCGCCTCAGCTGGGGAATGAACCCAGGACCACTCATATGCGAAGCCAGTGCGCTAACCACTGAGCTAAAGCGGCTCCCAGATAGATGGATGGATGGATGAATGGGTGGGTGGGTGGGTGGGTGGATGGATGGATGGGTGGGTGGATGGATGGATTGATAGATAGATAGATAGATAGATAGATAGATAGATAGATAGATAGATAGATAGATAGATAGATAGATAGATAGATAGATAGATAGATAGATAGATAGATACAGGAGTAGGTAGGTTGTTAGATAGATAGAGAACATATATAATCTAGTATTGCCGGTAAAACAGATAGAACATATGCTTGCTTGTGTTGGCATGTTACAGGAACATGTTGTAATACACAGTGGCAATATGGCCAGTGCCTGCTGACTACGTTATGTTACAGGAACATGTTGTAATACACAGTGGCAATATGGCCAGTGCCTGCTGACTACGTTATGTTACAGGAACATGTTGTAATACACAGTGGCAATATGGCCAGTGCCTGCTGACTACGTTATGTTACAGGAACATGTTGTAATACACAGTGGCAATATGGCCAGTGCCTGCTGACTACGTTATGTTACAGGAACATGTTGTAATACACAGTGGCAATATGGCCAGTGCCTGCTGACTACGTTATGTTACAGGAACATGTTGTAATACACAGTGGCAATATGGCCAGTGCCTGCTGACTACGTTATGTTACAGGAACATGTTGTAATACACAGTGGCAATATGGCCAGTTCCTGCTGACTACGTTATGTTACAGGAACATGTTGTAATACACAGTGGCAATATGGCCAGTGTCTGCTGACTACGTTATGTTACAGGACTCTCATTTATCCATATGTTTGGTCTTAGATCACATATTTAGATTTTCAATATGCGAGTGTGTAGCGTTGTGTATATGAATCTATATAATTTCTAAAGAACTGATTTTAATGAATGATAGGCGAAGATTTCTAAAAAAAATTATATAGGAAATTCGATGAACTAACCCTCCGAAGACGGATGTGTCGGGCCATTAGCGCAAATACAACGGCGACACAACGTATTTCCATTCTCAGGATTCAATCAATCAATCAATAAACCCATAACCCTTCAGGGTCGTAGGGGTACCACATTGGATGCTTCAGCACACAGAGTCCTCCAGCGAATTCTATCCTCAGCGATGCGGATGAGTGTGGAAATATCTAGCCCTGTCCATTCCTTGATGTTGTCTGTCCATATCTTTATTTGTCCTCCTCTGCTTCTTCCACCCTCGACAGTTCCCTGCAGTATTGTTTTTGACAAGGAATCGTGCCTGCATACATGTCCGAACCATGCTAGTTTTCGTCGTTTCACTATTGAAAGCAATGGCTCCTGGACACCTGCACACATCTCTACTTTATTTCTTACGTACACATTGGTCTTATGTTCCCTATAGGAAATTCGTAGAATTCTTCTGTAGCATTTATACTCGAAAGCCTGTAATCTTCTCTCCATGTCCGCAGTGAGTGTCCAACTCTCACAACCATACAACACAACAGAAAGCACCAGCGACCTATACAGTTTGATTTTCACTCCAACACTGATGTTGCTTTTCCAAATCACAGTTAGCCTTGACAATGACGCTAAAGCCATCTCCAGCCTTATTTTTAGTTCTGCTTTGCATTTACCATCGCTGCATATACTGGATCCGAGGTATTTGAAGGTATTCACCTCTTCAAGCTTGTGTCCATTCATCATGATATTAGTCTGGTTTTCTGTGTCTCTGCTGTTTACCAAAATTTTGCTCTTATCTGAATTGATTTCCATTCCGTACTTGCTGGTAACTTTTTCTAACTTTGATGTTAATTCTTGCAATTATTGTTCTGACCCAGCTATAAGATCAATATCATCAGCGAAACGCAAGTTGCAAATAGGGCGACCTCCGATCGATATAGACGTGTTGTAGTCATGCAATGTTTCTTGTATGATGTGCTCTATGTTAAAAAGTACTGGGGACATTACGCATCCCTGTCGAACTCCCACAGTATTAACTCTCTCAGGATTAATTCCTGCTGGAAATATAGTAGGACAGTGATCCTGCTAAAAAAAAGAGATCCAGCGGGAGTTTGAGAATGAACAGTGAAGAAGAAGATGATGAAAACATCGACATTTAATGTTAGTGAAGGACCTAATAGTGATCCAGAGTTTATTAACTCCATGTACGCAACAAGCCTATTACATAGGTATAAAATGTGACTAAGTGTAGGACTACTGAATTTCTCTTATCTTCTGAGATCGTAAATTGTGGATTTTGTTGCGTGCACTAAGAGCTAATTTTTAAGAAGAACAGATGATATGAATATTAATGATGTTGAAAAGAAGCAGAGGATTAACTTCATTGTACGCTAGTTTCACCATTTGCACTCTGTCTTCTTCATAAAACTAACTAGCTGCTTGTCGAGAGTATTGCTTATGTCACGAAAATCCTAGATCAATCGATAATCTTCTGTGGTCTCCGAAAAATGTACACTTGTAAACAGAATATCATGGCCCGGTTTTGAACTCGCATCATCATGAACACAATGCATATAATTTAGTTTAAAAAAAGTAAAGTTAAAAGATATTCTGCCATACAAAATACCAAACTTGGCACACGAAACAACTATCTATGTTAAGAAAATGAGAAAATTACTGTTTCTCTCAAAATGTATTTGTAAGATAGTTACAGTATAAATATGCTCAGGAATGAAGCAAAACAGTGAATATACTTACAATCAAACATTGAAATTAACGGAATTTTATTGATAACAGTACGATAGTGTTTACTAATACTTAAACAATTCACTTTGTTTTGTGTCGATATGGCTGGGTGGTCACCGAGAACACGGTTAAAGATTTAAAACTGTCTGCATCGGTATGGGTGGATGGGCTCTGTGTTCCGTGAGTGATCGAAAGATTAAAAACTGTCTGCATCGGTATGGGTGGATAGGCTCTGTGTTCCGTGAGTGCTTTGAAAGATTAAAAACTGTATGCACAGGTATGAGTGGATGGGCTCTGTGTTCCGTGAGTGCTTTGAAAGATTAACAACTGTATGTGTCGGTATGGAAGGATGGGCTATGTGAGTGCTGTGAAAGTTTCAGTACGGTCTTTGTCGATATGCCTCGATCGATATGTGTCCACGAATATTTCAAACCTCCTGGGTATCCAATAGATCTACTTCCTATGCATTCTAGCGATAGCGGTAATTATCTCGAAGACAAATTTTTCTGCTAGTGATAATGTCGCAGACATATTTTTTATGAAAGTCGTAATGATGTCGCAGTCAGATTTGTGTCTATTGGTAATGATATCATTAATAGATTTGTATGCCATTGTTAATAATATCGCAGACAAATTTGCGCATGTAGTCGTAATATGAAAACGGATAATAAGGGTAGACCATACTGAAAGTGCTTGATGAACGTTTACTGGATATGTGTGTGTGTGTGTGTGTGTGTGTGTGTTTGTCCCTATCCTGATAAAGACCTTGTGGGTCGAAACTGCAATGCATTCCATCTTGTATTTTCTTTACGTAAAACATATTTAACTCATTTTATATTATATTTAGCATATATATTTATCATACGATACACCTTATTACTGCATATTCTTATATATTTATCATATGATACACCGTATTACTGCAGACCTCTATATCTGTAATAAATTACACAATTATTCTGCTATTTGGAAAAATCAATATAATGGCACAGATAATATTGAGTCTGTGAGGAAGGGTGGCTAAGGAGAAATGCTAATTAGAGAGTCATGGGAACTATTAGCATGCGTGCCCTTTGACATCTTTCGGGGCGAATGGGCAAATATAGTTATGCCTGGTGAGCAATGACGTCATTTCACAAGCAATACCCAATAGCCATCAAGGACATGTGTAAATATGTGTAGACTGTGTGTTACTTTCCTTATTGAAGAATAACACACTGAGACGTCCCGTAAATAAGATAATGACACATCTCGTTCATAAGACACTGACACGTTCCGTGAATACGATACTAACACATCTCGAAAATAAGACACTGAAACATTCCATGCATCCAAAACTGTCATGGAAGAGACAACTACATATATGTTCATTCATAGTCTTTTCAATTTGAAACCTTTTCTGTCATGTTCTCCTCTATTTCTCTCCAGGTCTACCTCTCTATTTTTCTCTCTCTCATAGATTCCACTTCAGAGAGACATGTGCGTGTCTTGTTTCCTGCTTTCTCAATGTGTACCAAAGCCAACTCAATCCCCTCTGTTTGATTTCCTCATTAACACCGTTGAAAACTTTGCGAGAGGGCTCATCTATAAATTATCTATTCTTTGATCGTAGAGGTCTCAGAAAATCTTTCTGAGCCATTTTTCTGTGAAGCCTCTTATCTGACTGTTTTTTTCTTTGTAACCTTCTTTACATGTAATTAATATTACTTCAAAAAAGGGAGAACTTCACACAGAAACAACGTTTATCATAAATAAAACACACCTGCAAATTGTTGAACGAGTCTCATTATTTTTTCTTAAAAACCCCATTTCAGTTGCTTCCAGCTCACCTTGAGATCTTTTATTTACTATCCATGCTTCACATTCATAAAGAAGAATATGTATACATCCCAACACTTTACCTCGTGCATGCATTGATACTGTACCATTGTTTAGAATGTTTCTCATCTTTTGAAATGATGATTTGTCCTGTGTTATTTTGAAATGCTGATTTGTCCTGTGTTATTTTGAAATGCTGATTTGTCCTGTGTTATTTTGAAACGCTGATTTGTTCTGTGTTATTTTGAAACGTTGATTTGTCCTGTGTTATTTTGAAATGCTGATTTGTCCTGTGTTATTTTGAAATGCTGATTTGTCCTGTGTTATTTTGAAACGTTGATTTGTCCTGCGTTATTTTGCTTTAAATCTAATTGAAGCACCAGTCATATGATGTTAAAATTGGTAAAGTCTCTTGACTTTATCTACTTGATTTAATTTTACATCGTTAATATTAATACTGCATCTTGGATGTTTATTTCTTTGAAGCAACTTTACTTACATTTTGATTATTTAGGAACTAGTATAAACGATGCGTGTGACTGCGCAGTTGAGATTATGAGAAGAACAGTAATGGCGCTGTCAAAATTAAAACAGCTAAATCCTATGGTAGGATATTAGCATAAAAACGAAGTTGTGTTTACTACGAACATGCGTGCTTCCTGTGGCGACAAATGGATGTGAAGCATGGACAATAAATAAAACAGTGGCCAAGAGAATAACATTATTTGAATTAAAGTACTTTAGAAGATTTCTGAGAAATAAAAGACAGGAAGGAAAACACACCAGGAGGTGTTAAGAAAAAGTAACATCCAGGAAGGTTGGCTTCTGAACACCATATTAACGACAAAGCTAGTTTTTTTGTGGTCACATTAAGAGACACAACGGCATGGAGACGGTGTTATTGGAGGGGATGATAGAAGGCAACAGGGGCAAAGGCCGCCCAAGACACCGTTGGACAAAATACATTGAAGAATGCCTGCACGTCACTAAAAGAGGCAGGACAACTTTCTCAAGACCGCATAGAATTCAAGACATTCATAGGGAATACTAATTTCTAGAAAAAATATGTCACCTGATGATGATGAAGCATTATTTATGTTTTCTTCTTGTTTAGAATGAGGCCTTTATTTTAACTTTCTTGTACTAGCTTGTCTAACCGACCTTCAATTGAGTATTATGGCATATACTTTGAAAGAAAACAGACTGCCACTACACGCCTTAAAATTGGTGCAAGATTGCAAAAGAAAAACCGGAAAACCAAGAACATCTCTTACCAGAACAACCATCAAAGAGATAATTATTAAGGGTCTCAACAATATACAAGAAACTACACACAGTAGCATCACATGGCTCGAAATGGAGAGCTCTGGTTTCTGCCTTATGCTTCTTAGTCGGCTCTGATAACATATATGGATAGATAGATATGATATCATTATTATTATATTAATAACACTTCGGTAGATTAGCAGGCTGTAGTCAGGAGAACAGAATTTATTGTGGAATGGTTTACAGTTGTGGTAGGTTTCTTCCCCCCCCCCCAGTGCTGAAAACCTTTGCTCACACGAGTGTTTCTGTGTTTCTTCTGAAACTATTTTAAAAAAACTACCAACTACGAGTATTACAACAACAAGATATAGGATAGCTGTGACAGAACTTTGAAAAACGTTATCAACTGTTACAACAAGAAATATGTGACGATGTGACCGAACTTTGAATCACCCTTTAGGTTTACTTTCACACTTCAGTTAATCAACATTCTCATGACTTTCACACTTCAGTTATTCAACATTCTCAGGACTTTCACGCTTCAGTTATTCAACATTCTCAGGACTTTCACACTTCAGTTAATCAACATTTTCAGGACTTTCACACTTCAGTTAATCAACATTCTCAGGACTTTCACACTTCAGTTAATCAACATTCTCAGGACTTTCACACTTCAGTTAATCAACATTCTCAGGACTTTCACACTTCAGTTAATCAACATTCTCAGGACTTTCACACTTCAGTTATTCAACATTCTCAGGACTTTCACACTTCAGTTATTCAACATTCTCAGGACTTTCACACTTCAGTTATTCAACATTCTCAGGACTTTCACACTTTATTTAGTTAATTCAAAATATCATAATTATGTACAACAATAGTACTTACGTAGAACACAGGTTTTTCAAAGTTTCACTTCAACACAATTTTCACAAACCTGTGTTCTACGTAAAAATTCTTGAGACTAACGGGTATTGAACCAATCCGTTCAACGGCACCAAATCGCCTAGCAACTCTCGTACACGGGTTTTTTCCTACTTGACTAATCGCATCTCCAAAAAAGATGCGATTTTGTCAAGACATTCAAACTTTACACTCACGTCACTGAGATCGGACCAATCGACTTATAGTCTCAAGAATTTTTAATTTATCCTATGACTTCCTTCTTGAATTTACTTGTATAAGCAATTATTCGAATTAGAATTGTCATGTCTATATATGTTATCCATGTTTACAAGAAAACCTATTGTCCCCTGTACAACCAATACGGATGTTATATGTTTGTGTCACTGAGGTTCCTATCTAAATCACGTGATATCATTTCATTCATGACATGGTAGTTTCCACAAACATTTCGCAATATTGATTTTCTCAGGATTTTCACGCTTCAGTTATTCAACATTCTCAGTACTTTCACGCTTCAGTTATTCAACATTCTCAGTACTTTCACACTTCAGTTATTCAACATTCTAAGCAGTTAGATAACTTCAATGAAAAATGTTGGCACTAAGTGTCCAACTAAAGTTTGTTCCTTTCCTTTCTATTCTGTATGTTAATTGTAATGTGTACACATTAACATACACACACACACTTTCATAAAATACATTATCATACACATACTTTCACAAAAACATTACCATACACACATGCTTTCACAAAGCACATCAACACACACACATACTTTCACAACACACATTAACATACACACATTCTTTCACAACACACAATAACATACACACATACTTTTACAACACACATTAACACACATACTTTCACAACACTCATCAACATACATACTTTCACAACACACAATAACATACACACATACTTTCACAACACACAATAACATACACACATACTTTCACAACACACAATAACATATACACACATATTTTCACAACACACATTAACATACAAGCATAATTTCACCACACACATTAACATACATACTTTCACAACACACATACTTTCACAACACACAATAACATACACACATACTTTCACAACACACAATAACATACACACATACTTTCACAACACACATTAACACACATACGTTCACAACACACATTAACATACACACATACTTTCACAACACACAATAAGATACAGACATATTTTCACAACACACATTAACATACAAGCATAATTTCACCACACACATTAACATACATACTTTCACAACACACATCAACATACACTCATACTTTCACAACACACAATAACATACACACATACTTTCACAACACACATTAACACACATACTTTCACAACACACATTAACACACACACTTTCACAACACACAATCACATACACACATACTTTCACAAAACACATTAACATACACATATTTTCACAACACACAATAACATACACACATACTTTCACAACACACAATCACATACACACATACTTTCACAAAACACATTAACATACACATATTTTCACAACACACAATAACTTACACACATACTTTCACAACACACAATAACATCCACACATACATTCACAACACGCATCAACATACACTCATACTTTCACAACACACAATAACATACACACATACTTTCACAACACGCATCAACATACAAACATACTTTCACAACACACAATCACATACACACATACTTTCACAACACACATCAACATACAAACATAATTTCACAACACACATCCACATACAAACATAATTTCACAACACACATCAACATACAAACATAATTTCACAACACACATCAACATACAAACATAATTTCACAACACACATCAACATACAAACATAATTTCACAACACACATCAACATACAAACATAATTTCACAACACACATCAACAAACACACATACTTTCACAACACACAATAACTTACACACATACTTTCACAACACACAATAACTTACACACATACTTTCACAACACACAATAACATACACACATACTTTCACAACACACATCAACATACACTCATACTTTCACAACACACAATAACATACACACATACTTTCACAACACACATTAACACACATACTTTCACAACACACATTAACATACACACATACTTTCACAACACACATCAACAAACACACATACTTTCACAACACACAATAACTTACACACATACTTTCACAACACACAATAACAAACACACATACTTTCACAACACACATCAACATACAAACATAATTTCACAACACACAATAACAAACACACATACTTTCACAACACACATCAACATACAAACATAATTTCACAACACACATCAACATACAAACATAATTTCACAACACACATCAACATACAAACATAATTTCACAACACACATCAACATACAAACATAATTTCACAACACACATCAACATACAAACATACTTTCACAACACACATCAACATACAAACATAATTTCACAACACACATCAACATACAAACATAATTTCACAACACACAATAACAAACACACATACTTTCACAACACACATCAACATACAAACATAATTTCACAACACACATCAACATACAAACATAATTTCACAACACACATCAACATACAAACATAATTTCACAACACACATCAACATACAAACATAATTTCACAACACACAATAACAAACACACAAACTTTTACAACACACATCAACATACAAACATAATTTCACAACACAAAATAACAAACACACATACTTTCACAACACACATCAACATACAAACATAATTTCACAACACACATCAACATACAAACATAATTTCACAACACACATCAACATACAAACATAATTTCACAACACACATCAACATACAAACATAATTTCACAACACACATCAACATACAAACATAATTTCACAACACACATCAACATACAAACATAATTTCACAACACACATCAACATACAAACATAATTTCACAACACACATCAACATACAAACATAATTTCACAAAACACATCAACATACAAACATAATTTCACAACACACATCAACATACAAACATAATTTCACAGCACACATCAACATACAAACATAATTTCACAACACACAATAACAAACACACATACTTTCACAACACACATCAACATACAAACATAATTTCACAACACACATCAACATACAAACATAATTTCACAACACACATCAACATACAAACATAATTTCACAACACACATCAACATACAAACATAATTTCACAACACACATCAACATACAAACATACTTTCACAACACACATCAACATACAAACATAATTTCACAACACACATCAACATACAAACATAATTTCACAACACACAATAACAAACACACATACTTTCACAACACACATCAACATACAAACATAATTTCACAACACACATCAACATACAAACATAATTTCACAACACACATCAACATACAAACATAATTTCACAACACACATCAACATACAAACATAATTTCACAACACACAATAACAAACACACATACTTTCACAACACACATCAACATACAAACATAATTTCACAACACACAATAACAAACACACATACTTTCACAACACACATCAACATACAAACATAATTTCACAACACACATCAACATACAAACATAATTTCACAACACACATCAACATACAAACATAATTTCACAACACACATCAACATACAAACATAATTTCACAACACACATCAACATACAAACATAATTTCACAACACACATCAACATACAAACATAATTTCACAACACACATCAACATACAAACATAATTTCACAACACACATCAACATACAAACATAATTTCACAACACACATCAACATACAAACATAATTTCACAACACACATCAACAAACACACATACTTTCACAACACACAATAACTTACACACATACTTTCACAACACACAATAACTTACACACATACTTTCACAACACACAATAACAAACACACATACTTTCACAACACACAATAACAAACACACATACTTTCACAACACACAATAACAAACACACATACTTTCACAACACACATCAACATACAAACATAATTTCACAACATACACTAACATATAAGACTACACTAATAGTGACCAGTGAACGAACATGTTTTTGTTTACAATGACATAAATAACCTGGACAAATGACCGAGTACATCACTTCAAATGAGTATTAGCTACAGACGCACACAACTAGCTTCTGACGCAAGACATGGACTAGATCATGCGTCAGTCTAGAAGTTTTATTGTAAGTTAAAAGTGAAGACTCCGCCCAAATTCCACCTGCGCAGAAAATATTGAGTAATGTGATTTTTTAAAATCAAATTGATGACCTCAAGTTTTAGATTCATAGCTTGCAAAAAGGTAATGCAGTTTTGTTAGTAACTGGAAGCACACATAATAACACACACAAATGACGTTTCGACCAAAAAGCTTTCATCAAGACTACATGCACAACAACAAAACATAGCTTGGAAAAGGGTAATGCAGTTGTGCTAGTTACTGAAGTCACACATAATAACACACACAAATCGACATTTCGACCAAACGGCCTTTATCAAGACTACATACACAACAATAACAAAAATGTTTAGAAAGAACGGCACTTGTGAGTTTTTGCTCGTGGTTTTTTGTGTGTGTGCATGTAGTCTTGCTAAAAGCTTTTTGGTCTAAACTTCGATTTGTAGGTGTGTGTGTGTGTGTGTGTGTGTTATTATGTGTGTCCAATGATTAGCAAAACTGCATTAGCCCCATTTCAACCTATACCTGTTGGATTTCAGTTTTACTGCAGTGAGTACATATTATAAATTGCCGGAGTAGGGCTCGGCTATCGCATTGAGTGTTTTTCTTCGTATCATGTACTAATATTATGAGCTGCTTCTAAATTACGTCAACAATCAGGTGCGGGAAAGGGGGTTTTATGATTCCATAGTTGATATGGGGGAGTTGGGATGATAAACGTCTATGTCAACAATACCGTGTTTAATACAGCAATTAAATTGTTTGAAATTGATTAAAACAAATTATAATATTTAAATAAAAATATTGCTATATTTATTCGTAATTTTACTGCTCGCAATTTTTGTTGTTGGGAGAGGGATGGGGGGGGGGGTGGGGGTCTAAATGTTTTTGACATAATTAAGCAGGAGTTCTCTCTGAGACAATTTGTTCGAAAGTCATGTCAAAAATTGGCGGCGCAATTGATGGACAGACCTTTATTATTTTTTATTACTAGTATTATTATTAATATTATTAATATTACTATTATTATTATTATTATTATTACTATTATTATTATTATTATTACAATTATTATTATTACAATTATTATTACAATTATTATTATTATTATTATATTATTATATTATCATTATCATTATCATTCTCCTTTATGGTAACCGTGCCCTGAACTAGAGTTTAGGGCGCAAAAATAGGACCCACTGTCTTTTCAAGCATTTCGTAGGAGACGAATAAGGAAAGTTGGGGGGGGGGGGGGGGTTAACAACCTGTCACCTGTGAAACAAATCATTGTTGCTACATCTTGTCTCAATGTCTTATTTGTGTCTTCTATCAACTAATCCACATGGATGTCTTATTTGTGTCTTCTATTAACTAATCCACATGGATGTCTTATTTGTGTCTTCTATTAACTAATCCACATGGATGTCTTATTTGTGTCTTCTATCAACTAATCCACATGGATGTCTTATTTGTGTCTTCTATCAACTAATCTAGATGGATGTCTTATTTGTGTCTTCTATCAACTAATCCGCATGGATGGCGACAAGATACAGACCATTGGCCATTACACATTTGTCCCTTTGTGGCAGACTCCTAGAAGACGAGAAATGTGAGATGTACCATTAATGCAGAGGGGCAACATATCCGATGGAAGAATGAGGAGATATGTGGTCCAGATGTATGAGCTGTATCTCTAGCAGCTCGTGGTTAATCATGGCATATTGGAATGCCTTCCATCGTGGATGTAACATGCATCCATAAACCTCTCTGAGACAACCTTATTTGAAGACAGGTCTCAGACACACAACATAAGAATATGTGCTTTTGTACGAAACGCTATATGCTGTCAAGAGCTACCTGGTCACAGCTATATGCTGTAAAGAGCTACCTGGTCACAGCTATATGCTGTCAAGAGCTACCTGGTCACAGCTATATGCTGTCAAGAGCTACCTGGTCACAGCTATAGGCTGTCAAGAGCTACCTGGTCACAGCTATATGCTGTCAAGAGCTACCTGGTCACAGCTATAGGCTGTCAAGAGCTACCTGGTCACAGCTATAGGCTGTCAAGAGCTACCTGCTCATAGTTATAGGAAAGATTTCATCATCATCATCATCATCATGTGTCAAGAGCTACCTGCTCACAGCTATATCACCATTATTATTATTATTATTATTATTATTATTATTATTATTATTATTATTAACAGTATTGTTGTTGTTATAATCATTCGTTATCAAACTTATATCGATTAGTAGGATATAGGTAGAAGAAGTTTGTAGTTTTTCATTGTTTCTCATTGTTGCTGCGCTACTGTCGGCGTTTGAAGAACAATTCTACCGTAGATGATATGTTTGGGTCACTCACTTTCCAAAGAAAGAGTAGTCAATCCACACTGAAACCTCCTTAGTCACCTCTTAAGACAGTTATTGTGGAGCCAGTGTTACTATTATTTACTCTCCTATCACACTGTAACACACGTGAAAAAGTCGATTTCCAATTCGATAGTTATTTTGCTATCTTGGTACATTTTTCTTTCTGTATAACTATTTTGTCAACTCATCATAAAAGACAAGAAATATTGAACAGCGTTGCCATTAAAATATTAAAAAAACGTACTTTCAAATGACACCTCCAAGACTAAAACAATGAATTTCATCAATATAATTTTTATTTTAAAAAATAAATTAACAATTGAGACACAATTCTGAAAGTTTAAAATTTCTCCTGTTTCAGTAACAAAATTACATAAAATTAGATAAGAGTTAAATCGATTTATACCCAAATTCATTTGATTCCTGGTGTTATCAACCATGTAACACAATAATTCTCAACCGTTGTGAGACTGTGGCCAGGCAAACAATTTTTGTATGAGACCAGGACCCAATCTAAGTAAATTTTATATAAAGGTTGGGAAGGTTGGGTGTAGGGCTGGAGATGTATTCGGGTAAGTGAGGGGATGTTGTTGTCTAAAAAATAAGCCTATGTCTTTTTTTCGTAAGATATTTGGTGACCGTATTTTATGGAACACCGTTTATAATAAAAATAGGAGAGGGGAATTATCCCTCCATTTTAGCCTTCTTTCTTGTTCTAACTGTAATATTCTGACTTTCTTGTTCTAACTGTAATGCTCTGACTTTCTTGTTCTAACTGTAATGCTCTGACTTTCTTGTTCTAACTGTAATGTTCTGACTTTCTTGTTCTAACTGTAATGCTCTGACTTCCTTGATTTAAATGCCATGTTCTGACTTTATTGATTTAAATGTCATGTTCTGACTGGGGTGCAAAGGGAACGCATTGCTCTAGGCGGACCCAGGGTTAGCAGATAACCAAGATCCCAAATGTACCTCCACGCGGTGCACCCTGGAAACAGAAATACAGCAGCTCGAGCTGATTCTGGCCAAATCATTTGGGGATCGTGTCCGAAAATGTGGAGGTAGCAGATGGAAAGAGATTTGCCTGCACACGGACAGACATATCTCCGACACCACCAGCATCACCACATATAGCGACACTGTCGACATACAGTGAAGCTAGTCAGTCCAGTCCGATCATTGGAGGGGCGGCCAATGTAAAATGCACGTAAAGGTAGATACATGGCGAGAGACATAGATTTCATACTGAGTACAATGAAACAATGAAAGGGCAGAACACCGCTAGAGGGCAGCGCGAAATGCAAATAGAAAGTGAAAAGTCCCTATGAAAGGGGGAGCTACAAGCTTCGTCAGCTCGAGACGGGCTTCTAGTTACCTGAGTTCCTTACAGGCAGAGACCCAGACCCATCCACTGGCGTTTGGTAAAGCAAGAAGACCTAACCCAACTCTAATGTCGAGCCTTCCTAAACCGGAAATATGCTCGCGAAGAGAAAGGGTTCTGTACCCAATGGGCTTAGGCAAGAAAGGGACAACGATGGTAGTCCTAGCCCAACTCTACTGTCAAGGTTTCCTATACCGGAAGTACACTTGCAGAGAGAAAGGGTTCCGTACTCGATTCGCTCAGGCACAAAAGGGACAACGATTTAGCCCTGGCCCAGCTCTACTGTCAGGTTTTCCTACACCGGAAATACACTTGAAGAGAGAAAGGGTTCAGTACCTGATGGGCTCAGGCGCTATTGGGACAAGGACGCTCAGCTCGAGAACGCCTTGCTCTCAAACGAGTGGTGTGAGACTCGAACTTGGACAAGGGGTACACGATGTCGGTGAATGACACCTCGGCTAAGAGGGCGAAAGAGCCAGGGTCCAACTCCTCTGTTGAGTTCTTCCCCTTAAGGAACCAGGCTCACGGATGAGAAACGGTTCAGTACCCAATGGGCACAGGCACAGCACGTCCAATTACACGAGGCAAGTTCATAGACAGTGGAACACCTCGTTTGAGTCAGACTAAGAGCAAGAAAATAGTCTGGGCGAAGAGTCTCCACTACGCGTGCCTGGAGACAGATATAGAGGCTGTCACAGGCTAAGGGTAGCCCACCCGAATTGTCAAGGCATGCCGAAATCGGATGTGCTAGGCCTACAAGGCGCATAACGGTGGCACAACGTAATCACGCTCCCGGCGGAAATCGCACGGATATCCGTGATGGTTACAATGGAGCGAACGAAAAACAAACAAACAAACATGTTCTGACTTTCTTGATTTAAATGTCGTGTTCTGACTTTCTTGATTTAAATGTCATGTTCTGACTTTCTTGATTTAAATGGTATGTTCTGACTTTCATCTTCTAAATCTGATGTTCTGATTTCCTTGTTCTAAATGTCATGTTCGTACTTCCTTGTTCTAAATGTCATGTTCGTACTTCCTTGTTCTAAATACCATATCCTAACTTCCTTGTTCTAAATGTCATATCCTAACTTCCTTGTTCTAAATGTCATATCCTGACTTGCTTGTTCTAAATGTCATGTTCGTACTTCCTTGTTCTAAATACCATATCCTAACTCCCTTGTTCTAAATATCATTCTCTGACTTCCTTGATTTAAATGTCATGTTCTGACTTCCTTGATTGAAATGTCATGTTTTGACATTCTTGCTAAAAAATGTCATGTTCTGACTTTCTTATTTTTAAGCCATATTCTGAAGTCATTATAAATGTCATATTATGACGTCCTTGTTGTAAATGTCATATTATGATGTCCTTGTTGTAAATGTCATATTATGACGTCCTTGTTGTAAATGTCATATTATGACGTCCTTGTAAATGTCATATTATGACGTCCTTGTTTTAAATGTCATATTATGACGTCCTTGTTGTAAATGGCTTATTCTTTTTTCCTAAAGGGAAATACATTTGAACCCCTCCCCCCACTCCTTTATGAGACTGTCCTAAGTAACGTGAACAATTAAGGGTGCGGATCTGAACTAGTTTGATAGATTTTTATAAGTACGGGGCAGGGGGGGGGGTTGACAAAAGTTGATGTCAATAATGCCGTTTTTATACTTTAATCAAGTTGTTTTTTTGAGCTTTCTTTCTTAAAATGTGAATATTGAGTTACCAGAATACAGCAGTAGACCTGTACACCATAAAAAACCCACTGTATTAAAGTGTCTAATAGCTGTTTTACGTTGAATAATACACAAGAACGACGTTTCTGCTGAACTGTCTTTATCAGGAATGGAACACACAAACACAGAATGGAAGCAAAAAATCTTACTGGATAAGCAACCAACCATAAATCAAACGGAGATCACATGCAGCAGTAATGTGATACAGTGTACAAGTCTGGAAAACAACAAAGAGATAATCATGGACGTGTGATTACATAACGAGAAAGTACAGTAGGGATCACAAAGAAAATGCAAATAAAAAGCAAAAGCATTAAAATGTGATAGTAGCAATAAAAAAAATACTTATCTGAATGTAATTTGTGACTACTTGAGAAGCCAGAAGTATATTAAGAACGTCATGTAACTATGCAACAGAAAATAAAGCCATACGTTCTAAAATATCTTTCATAGTTACATTCGATTTATCTATGTGAGTTGTCCTTTACAGAACATTAGCCTCACTGTCATTCTGTAAGCCTCTCAGTTCTGTGCAAGCTGCCCAGTTTCTTTAAGTGTCATATTCAGAAGATCTTCGGTGTCATAAGTCCATCGTAGTCAAAGAAGGTGGGGGGTGTCGCATTTTTTGACATAAAAAAACAGCCAATAGAAAATCTCCCTCACTCCTTCACATAAAAACATGCAGTAATGAAAGAAAGTTTAGAAACAGGGCAGTCACAGAAATTGTATCAGTAACCAATGGGAGGGAGTCAAAATGGGAAAAAAATATTGATGGCATTAATGGACAGCCCTCTAGGGGGGCTTGGTTGTGCAGTGGTTGGCTACACCATCCTGTAGACAACTCCGAAATGCCGTTCTACAGTTGGACAATGTTGTGACATCCAGCAAGAATTGATTGCAGCCGAACTGTAAATAGTGGCATGATTTATCCCATTCTACAACCTGGTACATTACATGAGTGATATAACCAACCCATTGCATGAGTGATATAGACAACCCATTGCATGAATGATATAGCCAACCCATTGCGTGAATGATATAACCAACCCAATAAATGAGTGATATAGACAACCCATTGCATGAATGATATAACCAACCCAATAAATGAGTGATATAGCCAACCTATTGCATGAATGATATAACCAACCCAATAAATGAGTGATATAGACAACCCATTGCATGAATGATATAACCAACCCATTGCGTGAGTGATATAACAAACCCAATAAATGAGTGATATAACCAAACCATTGCATGCGTGATATAGCCAACCCAATAAATGAATGATATAACCAACCCATTGCATTAATGATATAACCAACCCATTGCGTGAGTGATATAACAAACCCAATAAATGAGGGATATAACCAAACCATTGCATGCGGGATATAGCCAACCCAATAAATGAATGATATAACCAACCCATTGCTTAAGTGATATAACCAACCCAATAAATGAATGATATAACCAACCCATTGCATGAGTGATATAGCCAACCCATTTCTTTAATGATATAACCAACCCATTGTATGACTGATATAACCAACCCATTACATGAATGATATAACCAACCCATTGCATGAGTGATATAACCAACCCATTGCATGAGTGATATAGCTAATCCATTTCTTTAATGATATAACCAACCTATTGCATGAATGATATAACCAACCCATTGCATGAGTGATATAGCCAACCCATTTCTTAATGATATAACCAACCTATTGCATGAACGATATAACCAACCCATTGCATGAGTGATATAGCCAACCCATTTCTTTAATGATATAACCAACCTATTGCATGAATGATATAACCAACCCATTGCATGAGTGATATAGCCAACCCATTTCTTTAATGATATAACCAACCTATTGCATGAATGATATAACCAACCCATTTCTTTAATAATATAACCAACCTATTGCATGAATGATATAACCAACCCATTGCATGAGTGATATAGCCAACCCATGTCTTTAATGATTTAACCAACCCATTCATGAATGATATAACCAACCCATTGCATGAGTAATATAGCCAACCCATTTCTTTAATGATATAACCAACCTATTGCATGAATGATATAACCAACCCATTGCATGAGTGATATAACCAACCCATTGCATGAGCGATATAGCATACCCATTTCTTTAATGATATAACCAATCCAATTCATTATTGACATTACCAACCCATTGCAGATATAACCAACACATTGCATGAGTAATATAACCAACCCATTGCATGAGTGATTTAAGCAACCCTGAACTAAGAGTACAACCTGTACACATACAATACTACGACTGTGTAACAAGTAATATCCGTGTTATCATGTTTCAGAAACCTGAAGGTAGCATATACTTCAATGAAGAAATTAAATTCCTTTATAAATAAATGTCTTAGAAAAATTCTTGGACATTTGCTGAGAAGAATCAAGTCAACCAAACAAGAAAATATATCATCCACCAAATACCTCTACAACAATAAGAAACACCACGTCAAACAAACAAGAAACTATTTCATCCAACAATACCTGTACAACAATAAGAAACCATCTTCAACAAGAAACTATATAGCCTACATGAGTTGTGGGTATATGCAATTAGAGACAGCAGATTAGAGGGTGTTGTTAAAGAGGTGCATCAACCCTCTCCCTCAGGAAGTTACAACATTTTGTACCAGGAAACAAGCCAAAGCAGTGGGTACTCACATCCCAACTCCCTTCCTTGCTTAATGATTTGCCCCTAAATTGCGATTAAAAACCCCACGAAGTGAAAAATTTGCATTTATTTAGATGACTCCTCTCCCTTATCGAAGTACATACGCTCCTACTGTACTTAATTATGTAGTTATGATGGTTTAAATGTGTATACACATTAAATGGTGTATGTACCGCCCTAAGTACTCGACCACTATCATTCTAAAAAAGAATTTGTGTAGACACAAAACATGTGCGTTTTAAAGATAAACTCTCAGCCTGGATTAGGTTAACCTGAAAACTAGGTCACAACTGTTACTAAATTTAAACTGGCACGTCCTAGATACACTGTTCGGTAGGACGTGGCCTTCGCAATTAAGACCGCCTGGCTCAATGGAACTGGATCTTATATATTGTCTCATGTGACATTTCTTCATGTTTTTCATTGGTTGCCGACATAAATTATGCACAAATTGATCAATGAAAATCAGTAAAAAAGTCAGGTGACGTACATTCTACGGCTGTTGTTTTTATTAACCTACAGGTCTTATATGTCGATGGTCTTGAGTATGAAACCACACTTTCAACAAAATAAATATGATTTGTTAAGGCACACTTTGATTATGTTTTCAGGTCTGACACAGTTTGGTATTAAGACACAATTTCTACGGGAGGAAGATGAGGCGAGGAGGTTGGTTCCAAGGTCTTCTAGATGTATATAAGATCATGCTACAGCGACACAAAAAGAGTTGATTACCAACAATATCCGATACTTCCTTTTAAGTACATACCAAGTCTTTTTTCCAGAAAGGTAGTAATTTCTTACGACATACATGGAAGGTAAGCAGTGTTGCTAATCTTGGTCCCCTTTAGACCCCGGTTACAACGTACATCTTCTCTCTTGGTCTTCCCCTGTCCTTGCTCTTCAATTTTCTAGGTAATAATAAAACTAAAAAAACCCCCATTGCACGAAAAAGGTTACAATAGCTTTATTTCCTGTAATTCTTGGATATTGCAACGTACAAAAGCTCATAATAATGTCAGCTAGGATATATATAGTTAATGAAAACGAGGTATACCTCTTCCAGGAGACATAACAACACGGAGACATAGGTAAGACATAACAACACGGAGACATAGGTAAGACATAACAACACTGAAAAATAGTTAAGACATAACAACACTGAAAAATAGTTAAGACATAACAACACTGAAAAATAGGTAAGACATAACAACACTGAGAAATAGGTAAGACATAACAACACTGAGAAATAGTTAAGACAAACAACACGGAGAAATAGGTAAGACATACCAACATTGAGAAATAGTTAAGACATAGCACTACTGAGAAATAGTTAAGACATACCAACATTGAGAAATAGTTAAGACATACCAACATTGAGAAATAGTTAAGACATAACAACACTGAGAAATAGTTAAGCAATAACAACAATGAGAAATAGTTGAATAGTTAAGACATAACAACACTGAGAAATAGTTAAGCAATAACAACAATGAGAAATAGTTGAATAGTTAAGACATAACAACAATTACAAATAGTTAAGACATAACAACAATTACAAATAGTTCAGACATAACAACACTGAGAAATAGTTGTACAAAGAGGAATAAAGATAGTGTCAAGTGAAAGCTAAGTCACATCGATTCATATAACTCCAGATCTATCTGGATGTCCTCCGGGCACACTGTCCCCAGTGTTTCTATTTGTTGTAATGAAACATGCAGACTGGGTCGATGAAAACCTCTCTTAAATATCTGATTAGTACATCTTATCTTGCAAGAAACCGCTCCATAATGCGATGTTACAGTATTTTACGATGACAGTCCTTCGATTATTTGCCTTGTTTAAGAGAACAGCTCTTAAGATGGAAAATGAATGGATTGAATTTTTTTCCGAATTCAGAAGGTAAAGGAAATGTGAATGTAATTTTCCGAATTTGGTAGAGATTTGGGAAAATCGATAGAATAATGCGTAATGTGTAATGATTTTTTTTTTAAATCGTGAAGGTAAATACCCATTCTGTTCAACTTAATTTATGTCTATAAGTTACGTTAACAATTATTTGGGAATTTTTGACACCTCCCCCGTAGTAACTATTAACAATTTTCTGACCCAACCCTCCTTAATTATGTCAAAATCAACCAATTTATCTCCCTTATAAAGATGGATATTTATATCGACCATATTACGACTGCTTTCCCTGATACGAACAAATCGATCTTCCTTATAACGATGGCTGTATATATCGGTTATATTACGACGTCGATACATGAATTAAAACCATAGATCTCCCTTATAAGATCCCTATATCGGCCATATTACGACGTCGATCCATGAAATAAGTTCATAGATCTCCCTTATAAAGATTACTATCTACATCCAACATGTTACGACTACGCTCCCGGGTACGAGCACGTGGATCTCCCTTATACAGGTGGCTATCAGTATTGGACATGATACGTAGATTTTCATACATTTGCTCCTTCTGGTAAGTCGGGGCAGGACCACATCTCTGTAATGCTCCTTCTGGTAAGTTGGGTAGGACCACATCTCTGTAATGCTTCTTCTGGTAAGTCGGGGCAGGACCACATCTCTGTAATGCTCCTTCTGGTAAGTTGGGCAGGACCACATCTCTGTAATGCTCCTTCTGGTAAGTTGGGCAGGACCACATCTCTGCAATGCTTCTTCTGGTAAGTCGGGGCAGGACCACATCTCTGTAATGCTTCTTCTGGTAAGTTGGGGCAGGACCACATATATGTAATGCTCCTTCTGGTAAGTCGGGGTAGGACCACATATCTGTAATGCTCCTTCTGGTAAGTCGGGGTAGGACCACATCTCTGTAATGCTCCTTCTGGTAAGTTGGGCAGGACCACATCTCTGTAATGCTCCTTCTGGTAAGTTGGGTAGGACCACATCTCTGTAATGCTCCTTCTGGTAAGTCGGGGTAGGACCACATCTCTGTAATGCTCCTTCTGGTAAGTTGGGCAGGACCACATGTCTGTAATGCTCCTTCTGGTAAGTCGGGGTAGGACCACATCTCTGTAATGTTCCTTCTGGTAAGTCGGGGTAGGACCACATCTCTGTAATGCTCCTTCTGGTAAGTCGGGGCAGGACCACATCTCTGTAATGCTCCTTCCGTGAAGACCACAGTCTTGTAACATATTGTCTACAGCATACTTAACTTTTCCATATAGACACACACCTACACGGTCGCACGCACGGAGGCACGCGCACACACGCTCGTACATGGACACACACATTCGTATACACACATTCACACCCACACGAAGTCCCTCGTCAGTTGCACAGTCATGTTGACATAACGGGGTTCTTCTTTCAAAGGTGCCACTAATTGATAATTTCGGTTATTTTTTAGCTATTTTCTATTAGATTAATTTACCTATACCATACGTAGCCAACGCCTTCGAGCTGAAATGCTACAGGAAGATACTTAGAATATCATGGAAGGATAAAATCAGAAACTCAGATATTATAAACACATTGAATATTCCAGAGTGTTGGTTACTAAATACAATAACAAAAAGAAAACTACGCCTGTTTGGTCATATAAAGAGACATAACTGTTTAGAAAGACAAATAATGGAGGGAAGAGTACCTGGGAAGAGGAGAAGGGGCAGACCAAGAAGACGATGGACTGACGACATTAAAGATAACATGAATACATCGCTAGAAAATGCAAGCCACATCGCCCAAGAAGAGAGAGGTTCAGAGAGTTCATTGGGAAGACAACGTTCTGGAAGGAATACGTCACATGACACAATACAGAGCTATTTTCTATTAGATTAATTTTCCTATACCATACGGATCTATTTTCTATTAGATTAATTTACCTATACCATACGGATCTATTTTCTATTAGAGTAATTTACCTATACCATACGAATCTATTTTCTATTAGAGTAATTTACCTATACCATACGAATCTATTTTCTATTAGATTAATTTACCTATACCATACGGATCTATTTTCTATTAGATTAATTTACCTATACCATACGGATCTATTTTCTATTAGAGTAATTTACCTATACCATACGAATCTATTTTCTATTAGAGTAATTTACCTATACCATACGAATCTATTTTCTATTAGATTAATTTACCTATACCATACGGATCTATTTTCTATTAGATTAATTTACCTATACCATACGGAGCTATTTTCTATTAGATTAATTTACCTATACCATACGGAGCTAATGCTAATTACTTGACAAACACTGGGAAATCGTACCAATTCTCACCTTTCTTGAAGATATCGATCTGTCAAATAAACAAGACGTACAACGAAAAATCACCTGTATCGCCTTACATAATCCAAACAAGAACAGATAAATAGCTTACAATTACATAAACGGGACATTTTGCATGAGGCATGTAAATAAAAGTATATAGAAACAAAGGCAAACTAAGAATATTGAAAACGTTTCACAGCATCAAACTACGCATTGACCTAAATCTCTGCAGGCCTGGTCGTCTGCGATATTATCGATTTCTTTAACAATATGGGAATTTATGTTTGAGTCTAAAGGAAGAAAAGAGAAAAGGAGAAATTGTTTATGTTGGAGAGAAATATGGAAGCGAGAAATATTGGGGTAATATTAAATGCAATATTGGAAAATGTTAGAAAAATAAATTCTAATTTGTTTGTGAAATGTGTGTTTTTTTGTGCATCAATACTAACTATGCCAATTTCTTGTGAGAATATTTTTATATTGAATGTATTGCTATTTTAGAATTCATATAATTGAAAGATTCAATTTACAGAATATTCAAACATATTTCAGGAAGATCTGAAAGCATTGAGTGTACAATTACATATAGATAAAAAATAGGCTCTCATCAATTATACAGTCCTGTTACTTATAGTTTATCATTCTTCAACAACGAAGCTATTTGAATTTTTACATTGATTTTAATTGGTCATTTTATGCATAATTTGTGTCGACAGCCAATGAAAACTACTGGAAAGGTCAAACATGGTCACTTTTGTAGGATGATATCCAATGAGTCTGCAGGATTTTATTTATTGCGAGGAGTCTCAAATTATGGGTAAATTAAATGCGAAATATCCTTAGTTTAGTGAGGAAATTGAATCGCCAGTTAAGCCTTTCACCCATTGAAATATTGTAATGGATAATAAAACAAGAAATACGTGTACCAGCTGGACCCAAAAACATCAAACACGTGCATGGTTTGTATATGTACACTGACATGAACCCTTGACAAAAACGATAATATAGTGAACAATCGAGGGTGGAAGAAGCAGAAATGGGGGTGGTGGCAAAGAAAAACATGACAAGATTTGTCAGCCGAATCATTGAAGATATAAATCGCTGGACTAAAGTGATAAAAAGAGTGATAAATAGAGTGATAAATAGAGTGATAAATAGAGTGATAAATCTGTGTTGCTTCATCCAATCCTCGTCGAGGCCAGCTCCTTGTTGAGGAGATTGGACATATTCCAGCCACTAGAGGCTGGAAGCTAAGACTGGCCAGGCCCTCTTAAAATCGAGCAAGACCACAGTCTGCCCTACCAAGTTCAGATGCCGATGACAGAGGCAACCAGCCAAAAGGCTCACCACAGAAAGCAGGATGCCATGGATCAACCCACGCAATGGGAATATGCTTATATCTGATATATGTTATGGTGCCTGCCCTGTGACGGACATCCAAGGCTGCGGGACCCTAAGCCTCGAAAGGGTTCAAACCCAGCTAGTAGAAGGTCTTCTTAATTGCCCCGAAGAGCCAGGGGGCTTAAGAATAAAGCAACTACTTATAACTGTCACAAATAAACAAGACCATTAAGAATAATGCATTGGCATACTGAAGACATCGACAACAAAAATGTGCAGCTGGAATATAGCTTAAATGAAAAGCAAGTGAACTTATGCTGCTTGCCAGAAACCCATCTTAACAAGGATGTAGCTTGAGAAATAAGAGGCTATCGATCAGACGGAAAAGAAAGACGAAAAGGTGGAGTACAGACGCTGGTTAAGAACAATATCAGTGCATGGCAGTTAGAAACATATATAGAAGGAGCGGAGTAGCAGATACTCCACCTCAGGACAGAAAGTACAGATATATACTTTAGAGTGTTTCAACTTGCCCGTCAGGTGTTGACAACAAGATATATACTTTAGAGTGTTTCAACTTGCCCGCCAAATGTTGACAAAGATGGACAAGATATATACTTCAGAGTGTTTCAAAGTGCCCGCCAAATGTTGACAAAGATGGACAAGATATATACTTCAGAATGTTTCAAAGTGCCCGCCAAATATTGACAAAGATGGACAAGATATATACTTCAGTTTCAAAGTGCCCGCCAAATGTTGACAAAGATGGACAAGATATATACTTCAGAGTGTTTCAAAGTGCCCGCCAAATGTTGACAAAGATGGACAGGATATATACTTCAGTTTCAAAGTGCCCGCCAAATGTTGGCGAGAAGATATATACTTCAATGTTTCCACTTGTCTGCCAAATGTTGACAAAGATGGACAAAATATATACTTCAGAATGTCCGTTAAGTTTTATACACATTACAATGTTATATTGTTGTTTTTGTTTAAATATATCACTAGCGGTTCCTTTACAATTCGGCTATTCTGGTTCTGTCTTCTGACAGAGACTTCACCTTTGATAATCACACTTCTTGTCACACAATCGATGTTGATTGCCCTGGAGAAGATAATGCTAAATTAAATCACGTATTTCACTTCTCTAAGATGTTTATTGTAGATGTTTGACTCAAGAGAGAACTTCTCCAGGGGCAGGTTGCTACAGTAATTCACTTTTCCTGATATTGATTGTAAGACTAAAACTGTCACATGCGGGAGAAAATTGTTCCAACTCGACTGGATTCCCTGATTAATTCACACTCGACTGATTCCCTGATTAGTTCACACTCGACTGAAATTCATGATTAGTCGACTGAAATATTTGATTAGTTCACACTCGACTGAAATCCATTATGAGTTCACACTCCACTGAATTCCCTGTTTACCTAAATCTCCAGTGAATACCGTGATCAACTCGGGTGAGAACGTTATGGTGGTCAGTACACATATTGTATGTTTGTTCAATTTATCTCATATGTGCAGAAGGATTCTGCTAAAATCATCGCACACACAGTTCTGATATCACACACTGCTGAAACCACACAGTTCTGATATCACACACTGCTGAAACCACACAGTTCTGATATCACACACTGCTGAAACCACACAGTTCTGATATCACACACTGCTGAAACCACACAGTTCTGATATCACACACTGCTGAAACCACACAGTTCTGATATCACACACTGCTGAAACCACACAGTTCTGATATCACACACTGCTGAAACCACACAGTTCTGATATCACACACTGCTGAAATCACACAGTTCTGATATCACACACTGCTGAAACCACACAGTTCTGATATCTCACACTGCTGAAACCACACATTGCTGAGATCACACACTGCTGAGACCATACAGTGCTGAGAACACACAGTGCTGAGATCACACAGTAATGAGACCTCACATTGCTGAAACCACACAGTAATGAAACCTCACATTGCTGAAACCACACAGTAATGAAACCTCACACTGCTGAAACCACACAGTAATGAAACCTCACACTGCTGAGACCACACAGTGCTGAGACCACACACTGCTGAGACCACACACTGCTGAGACCACACAGTGCTGAGACCACACAGTGCTAAGACCACACAGTGCTGAGACCACACACTGCTGAGACCATACAGTGCTGAGAACACACAGTGCTGAGACCACACACTGCTGAGACCACACACTGCTGAGACCACGAGAACACACAGTGCTGAGACCACACACTGCTGAGACCACACATTGCTGAGACCACGAGATCACACCATGCTGAGGCCACATAGTGCAGAGACCACACAATACTGAGATCACACAGTGATGAGACCACAAAGTGCTAGGGCCACACACAACTTTTTAAAAAAAAAGATCATCACTGCATGTTTTCTTGTGAAAAAGTGCAGGGTGGTTTTTTATGGACGGTGGAAATAAAGGCCGCTTTGCCATAGCAGATGCCGCGACATTTACAGGAAGGATTTTGATTGTATCTACGAAAGAAAACATCCTGTCCCAACCGTGGATAGAACCAGGGACCTCAAGGGTCTGAAAACCGCGTTCTAACCACACACAAATGTATCGAGAAATGGTGCCTTAAACAATACCATGCATGTAAAGAGAATGTGACTTAAACAATACCATACCTGTAAGGAGAATGTGACTTAAACAATACCATACCTGTAAGGAGAATGTGACTTAAACAATACCATACCTGTAAGGAGAATGTGACTTAAACAATACCATACCTGTAAGGAGAATGTGACTTAAACAATACCATACCTGTAAGGAGAATGTGACTTAAACAATACCATGCCTGTAAGGAAAATGTGACTTAAAAGATTTAATATTACAAATAGTCCATTACTTGAAAGCCAGTAACTAAAACTTGTTTCAGGTCGGTCAATGTGTTCAGCACATTTAAGACGGCAGACTGACGAGCTGGATATGTCAAGATGACAGCATGACCAGCTGGATATTTATTTACTGTAATTTCTATTTTGATTTCTTAAAAATTCCCGTCGTATCGAATGTCGAATAACGTTGATAATATGTTCAATAAACAGATGGTTTATATTGAAGCCGCCCTCAAACCCTCCACCTCCTCTACCTACGATTTTGTATGTAATCCAAAATTAGATGAGAGACATCAAGTGTAAATTACCACTCCTTAAAGATTGAAATATTTAATCCTCAATTAATTAACTTCAGATGATTCACCTCTGTAAAATTTAACAGGTGAAATGTGAAGCATAATTACGTTTTGTTAATCTCTGGTAACATACATGATAGAACACAGAAATTGACTTTATACCGAAACGTTTTTATCAAGAGCACAATATAACATACCAGACTATGTGAATGTGCACATGGCGTTTCTTATTCGTCTTGTATTATGTTCTTGCTAACGGCTTTTTGGTCGTAGCGTCGATTTGTGTATGTGTTATCACGTGTGTTACCAATTATTCGCAAAGCTTGATTACTCTGTTTCAAGTTTCCCATGTTTCAAGTTTCCCCTGTTCCAAGTTTCTCTTGTTCCAAGTTTCCCTTGTTCCAAGTTTTTCCTGTTCCAAGTTTCTCCTGTTCCAAGTTTCCTTTTTTCCAGGTTTCCCCTGTTCCAAGTGTCTCCTGTTCCAAGTTTCTCCTGTTCCAAGTTTCCCTTGTTCCAAGTTTCTCCTGTTCCAAGTTTCCCTTGTTCCAAGTTTTCCCTTTTCCAAGTTTCTCCTTATCCAAGTTTCCTTTGTTTTAAATTTCCCTTGTTCCAGGTTTCCCCCGTTCCAAGTTTCCCCAGTTTTAAGTTTCCCCTGTTCCAAGTTTCACTTGCTGAATGACAATTTTGCTAAAATTATTACGTATTAATGATATAAAACTGAATAGGATCGGACAAGACAACTACCGAGGGAATAAGATAATCTGAGATTCACTCTCAAGAGAAACCCAGTAAGAAGGAAGATTAAACAATCCTTGCGCGACTGAAAATTGCAGTGAAGCCATGCCAGAAAACAATTTAGAATCAACTGACGCTCTATATTCCAACATCCGCACACCTACTAGTAGAATGGTCGATACAATCAACTGTTTTATACCTATTCTTTCCCTGCTGTCTTCATTTCGTAATCTACCAAGCCTGGTGACCCCGGCGGTTTTCCTCAAGCATTTCATCTCACATGTCACTATCTTTCTGTTATGTGAGGATGAGAGAGACCAGGTTTGTCACTGGTAACACAGTGTTGGTAGGAATATACTGTAGATCATTTGTCTTTTAACTTTCATCTCGTTCTTGGGATGAAGTGTGGTGACAGTTGGTATGTTACTGCATTAGCCTTAACATCTCGTCTTCATTTCTCTATCGAGGCTTCCATTTTCTGTAAAAATACTACCGAGATATTTGAACTCTGTTACATGCTCTATTACATAGAAAGACAATGGTTCTGCAAAAGTGAAGCGGAGATAAACAAGAGGTATCAGGGACAACTCCCATTATCGGAAAAGTAAGGTCTGTGGTAACATAGGCCGAATACGGATATAAATGAAGGCTTTATAGTATGTCCTTTAGCTTTCGTTTCTAGTGTTTTGTGCTCATTATTAGTAATACTTTATCAAATTTTCGTTATTTTTTTTAGGTTATTAGCAGAATATAGTCAAGAGAGTTGAGATGTATTGTTTCACGATTTTTTTGTGCGAATGGCCAGACATATCCAGCTTCATAAGTCTGCTAAGTCAAATGTACATCTTACAGTGACGTACGCTCCTTTTAACAACGAACGTTAGTCCAGTTTAGTTCTGTCAAAGCATTAACTATTAAAATAGAATGGAGGTCGTGATTCAGATAATCATGTCGCCACGAACACCGATGTTTTATTTTAATGACAACATTTGACTTCGTAATTTTACGTTTCATATGACTTAACACAAACCATTCTCGTAGTAGAAAAGACCAGTGAACAAAAGACAGGCGAACAAAAGACCAGCGAACAAAAGATCAACGAAAAGCTCCGCGTTCCTTCCCATAATTAAGCGACTTAAAGAACACACACAAATTTATAACTGTTTGTTGTAAATAACGCACACAAATTTATAACTGTTTGTTGTAAATAACGCACACAAATTTATAACTGTTTGTTGTAAACATTACAGAAAGATACTAGCTGGTTTATTCTTTAATTGAAAGTTATCCGGCCTAGCTTGAAGCCAAGATTGTTTGGCGTAAATAAAGAAGTTGACAAAGAGGTTAAGTCATTGCCTGCTGAAAACCTAACGAGAAAACCTATTTATCTTTTAAAATCTACCGAACTGTCTTTTAGTAGATAGCTAGTACGCTGGCTATGGACCAATCACACGCTTATATATAATTTATGATGAAATATAAAAAAAAATATAAAAAGGTAAATTCCCTATATATTACAATATTTTATCTAAGCATAAAAGATAAAATAAAAGACATAAAAGACATGTGGGCGTTCGAGGCAATGAAAGAGCGGATCAACTGGCATCGTGTGCGATTGTGGCAAAGGGCGATGGGGCAATGGATCGCGCTGACGTTTTGAACTCCTTAAGAGATATAACACGCGAGAGTGAGACGAATGTGGATGATGAATCCTTTTCAATGGCTAGGATTAAAGATCAGGGATTGAGAAGCGGTGTTGCTAGAGGTGA
Organism: Meghimatium bilineatum; assembly: GCA_034231615.1. Taxonomy (NCBI): domain Eukaryota; kingdom Metazoa; phylum Mollusca; class Gastropoda; order Stylommatophora; family Philomycidae; genus Meghimatium; species Meghimatium bilineatum. The sequence continues at coordinate 6,011,635 of CM067309.1, read as the reverse complement.
ACATTTTGGAGGGCGCAGAAGAATGATGGTCAACCAGCATAGGACCGGTACTGTCAGCAGAAGTGTGATGGCGGATACACTCAAGGAGAGATCGGAGCAACTATGGATGTGTCCAGTTTGCAGTGATGATGATCCGACGACTAACTAACTATCTAAGCATATTTTAAGCACAAGTTATTAATTGTTTGTGTAATTCATTGTGTACTGTATAACTACACAAATGAAATGTTGATTTGAAGATCTTCATCTAAAGTTTCTTGAATTACTATATTCGAGTAAATTTAAAGATTACATAAAATAATTTTCCTCAGAACATATTGAAATAGTGTAATAAAACAGTACCGATTCTTTGATAGCAACCTATTATAAAATGAACTTCATAACGTATATGCAGATGAGACAACGCTGTTACCTCCTAAAGAATTCCTGGCATATTTTTCTGTAAACGATAAAGGCTCAATCTATCAGGAAGTAACAAAACGATTCCGTTTAGTGTTAACTATACCTACCGCCAAAGATAATAATTGACAATTTCGAACTAGAGCACATAATAAATTTTCCGTATGTGGACACAAACATAAATAATGCAGGAGACTGCGCTGTAGAAATCAAGAGAAGAATTTCAATAGCGACATTAAAACCTATCAAATACAAAATATTTCAGCAAAATATCAGCAGCATAGTTAAAATAAGTATGATCAGAACATGCGTATGTACAGTGGCAATATACGGTTGTGAGGCATGGACAATAAATAATACAATAGCAAAGAGAATCGCTGCTTTCGAAATGAGATGACCATGGACAGCTAAAATGTCAAATAAAGAAATGTTAAGATCAATAAACGTCGAAAATGGCTGACTCCTTAACGACATCTTAACAAGAAAGCTGTGCTTATTTTGTCATATAAAGAGACATAATTACATTGAGAGATTAAGTGCTCAAGGTAGTATTAACAGCAACAGGGAAAGAGGGCACCCAAGATGACGATGGTGCAGTGATATATATATATATATATATATATATATATATATATATATATATATATATATATATATATATATATATATATATATATATATATATATATATATAAGATTATTTACATGTCTCTAGCTGCGGCAGGTCAACTCGCCAAGAATCGCGGAGTGTTCAGAGAATCCATAAGGAAGGCCACGTTCTGGAAAGAATATGTCACATGACGATACCTACCACTACAGGCAGGCAGTGGAGAAGTATAAGAACCATGAAGAGAATTAAAACATATTTCAGAGATTCCACAAACAGCAATCGTCCTTCATTTTTGCGATTGGGAAGATACTTATTAAGTGCCCTTTCATCAGAATCAAGATGTATTGAGAGGGTACTGACAGGGCCGTAGAAATGTTTATCTTAAGGAGGACGGTTTTACCTTTATCAAATGGCATCCTCTATCTAGTGTAAATACCACTGTTTGATGCCACTGTTTGATGCCACTGTTTGATGCCACTGTTTGATGCCACTGTTTGATGGGGATTTTGAAGACTGTTTTCGCTATCTAGTGTAAATACCACTGTTTGATGCCACTATTTGATGGGGATTTTGAAGACTGTTTTCGCTATCTAGTGTAAATACCACTGTTTGATGGGGATTTTGAAGACTGTTTTCGCTACCTAGTGTAAATACCACTGTTTGATGGGGATTCTGAAGACTGTTTTCGCTGATAATGGCATAGGATGAAGTGTTTATCAATCTTTTAATTAAGTTCCTAAATGTTAAATATGCTAATGATGAAGTGGGGTTAACACCACAAATCCCCCAACATTAATCTACGGGCCTGGGTAGTACTGAACACTGTTACAGAAAAGAACAGATACCCGAGCTGCATTGCAATATTATATATAAGTTATGTTTTTTTACTAGTTAATATTTTATATACGGCCGTAAATACGTGTTTCTTGTGTGAAAAGGGGGGGGGGGGCGAAGCTACTAATCTACTGAAAAATGGTAACTCAGCGTCTCCACTCTAAACATTCACGCTACACCACTGCAAAAATGCACACTACTCCACTGCAAAAATTCACGCTACACCACTGCAAAAATTCACACTACACCACTGCAAAAATTCACGCTACGCCACTGCAAAAATTCACGCTACGCCACTGCAAACATTCACGCTACGCCACTGCAAAAATTCACGCTACGCCACTGCAAAAATTCACGCTGCACCACTGCAAAAATTCACACTACACCACTGCAGAAATTCACGCTGCACCACTGCAAAAATTCACGCTGCACCACTGCAGAAATTCACGCTGCACCACTACACAAATTCACGATCTCCACTACAAAAATTCACGATCTCCACTACAAAAATTCACGATCGCCACTACAAAAATTCACGATCTCCACTACAAAAATTCACGATCTCCACTACAAAAATTCACGATCTCCACTACAAAAATTCACGATCGCCACTACAAAAATTCACGATCGCCACTACAAAAATTCACGCTGCACCACTGAAAAAATTCTAACTACGCCACTACGAAAATTCACACAGCACCACTGAAAAAATTCACGATCGTCACTACGAAACTTCACGCTGCACTACTGCACAAATTCACGATCGCCACTACAAAAATTCACGCTGCACCACTGCTAAAGATAGTCTTGTATTTCTATTATGTTGTATGTGCTACTATTCATATATCTGTGCTCATTTAACCATTTCAAATAATATTAGTTCACCATATCCAATATAAGAAAAAGACAGTCAACATTTTCTGGGTACATAATGAGAAGAGGAGTCATTGAGAATATAGTGATAACAGGAAAGATAGAAGTGAAAATATCAAGGGGAAGACCCAGAGAAAAGATATTGAACAGTTTGACTAAATGGCTTCGATTGAAGACACCAACACATTTGATGAAATATATGAGAGATCGATGTACATGGAGAAATATGATCCCCAACGCCATTCAGCACGGCACTTGATGATAACTATCCAATATATTGATAAAAGAATGTATTCTAGAACTATTTCCAGAACTTCTGTTCTCTTGAAAAAAAAGAAACACTATGATTATTCAATGATGCATTATCCAATTACCTGTGATCTCAAACTGTTATTATTAGACGATGGGTAGCTTCCAACATCGTACGTGAGCTAACACCAGGAGGGGGTGGTCTGGCTTCTATCAATCATTGCAATTAACAAGCTGCTCGCTCTGTACACTCTTGCCTGGACAGTTATTGCCAGAAGTTGTGCAGCGTCGCACGCGATTCTACAAGTGGGAGATGATGTCAGGAGATGACTTGTGTTGTTAGACATATACTGTGCTACTGTTACCAAGTAGTCTACGAAATAAACATCTCTTTATGCGTGTCTGGTGTCAAGATATATCACTGTATGCGTGTCTGATGTCAAGATATATCACTGTATGCGTGTCTGATGTCAAGATATATCATTGTATGCGTGTCTGATGTCAAGATATATCACTGTATGCGTGTCTGATGTCAAGATATATCACTGTATGCGTGTCTGATGTCAAGATATATCACTGTATGCGTGTCTGATGTCAAGATATATCACTGTATGCGTGTCTGATGTCAAGATATATCACTGTATGCGTGTCTGGTGTCAAGATATATCATTGTATGCGTGTCTGATGTCAAGATATATCACTGTATGCGTGTCTGATGTCAAGATATATCACTGTATGCGTGTCTGATGTCAAGATATATCACTGTATGCGTGTCTGATGTCAAGATATATCATTGTATGCGTGTCTGATGTCAAGATATATCACTGTATGCATGTCCGATGTCAATATATATCACTTTATACGTGTCCGATGTTCGCTAAACCTCCCTGTCTCATGAAGTGTACAAAATTGAAAATTGTCTTTTTCTTATATTATTGATTACGATCAGTTTTGCATTTAACTCTTTCAACACTTCCACGTTAGTTTTTCTGGCAGTCCATGATATTCTCAGCATTCTTCTATAGAACCACATCTCTGTTGCCTCTAATTTCTCACTTTCCTGTGTGTTTATTGTCCAAGATTCGCATCCATATGTTAGTATAGGAGTTATATAGCACTGAAGAACTCTCTTTCTCACCTCTAATGACAAGGTCATATTACACAATATATTTTTCATTTTTCTGAATGTTGTTTTTGCCTGACCTATTCTGCTTCTTATTTCTGTTGAACTTCTTCCATCTGCTGTAATCGTTCTACCTGAATATTTAAATTGATGGACCTTATTTAATACTATATCATTCACTTTGATCTCGCAAGGTGTGGTATTTTGTTTCTTTTAAATAACCATTACTTTTATTTCCTTGATATTTAGGAAGAGGGCTTTCTCTTTATGAGATATAATCAGTCTAAAAAGAATGTTAAAATGTAAAGTAAAAATGTGCACATCAACTTCACTGAAGATCGACAACCTGAATCGTGAGTCCACGTAATTGTAATGATAAAATGTAGGATACAGTTCATCAGTAGATCAGCCTATTGTCCACGACCGTCTCCAATAACACCTGTTATCTAGAATTGGGACGAGACCTGACGGGGGTCCTGGTTGAGCTTTTTCTGTTGGTCACTTTTTATATACTTGGAGTCGCCTTGTCTATTTTTGACACGCTATTCCAAGTATGTAAATATTCACCAACCGACATACAAAACAATAAACAAAAACGTAACTTATGTGGTTCTAATTAATTCAATTGAAAGGTCTTTATTTGAAGATGGCATTGCTGTTGTCGAAACAATTCCAGTCCTACAATGTTTACTAAGTCAATAGTGGCAGGAGATGAGAAGGTATAATTTTAACAATAATTATAATTTTTAAAAAAATGATTAATAGTATAACATTATGATAATGGAGACGTTGATGTTAGAAACTGTCCTGTATAGTAGTTTGGGGGGGGGGTGTAAAAAATAATGGTTCGATAAATTAATGGCTAATATAATGTTCCTACATTTCGATCAGTGACAGTTAAATTATGCCACCTTAACTAGTCCCGCATCACTATTAGTTAGTATAGTTTGTTTGTTCCTTTCGTGCCGCAAGCGACACATAGGGCAGAGGTTTTGGTTCTCCATATGATGCGGTGCGCTGCCTGCAGCTTTAGTTCCTGGATGGTATTACAGCCTATTAATTCTCCTTCTTTAAGAATGGTGTTTTTAAGGGTTGTTTTAGGTCTTCCTCTTTTTCTTTTACCCTCAGGTGACCACATAAGGGCTTGTTGGTTTATTCTGTTTACATCTAGTCGTAAAACGTGACCAAGGTATTTCCATCTTCGTTTTCTTAGGATATATTAAATGGCTACTAGAATGCTACGCATTCCTTGGACAGCAAAGATTACTAATGAAGAATGTCTTAGAAGGATGGACGTGACAATATGCAGTATTGATAATATAAGAAAAACACAGTCAACATTTTTAGGTACATAATGAGAAGAGGAGGCATTGCGAATATAGTGACAACAGGAAAGAGAGACGGGAAAAGATCAAGGGTATTTATCGAGAAGACCTAGAGAAAAGATATTGGACAGTTTGACTAAATTGCTTCGATTGACGACACCAACAGAGATGATGACATATATGAGAGAGAGAGAGAGAGAGAGAGAGAGAGAGAGAGAGAGAGATGTACATGGAGAAATATGATCGCCAACGCCATTCGGCATGGCACTTGATGATGATGAACTAGTCACAATTGTTAGATAGATCACAGATTGCTTGGGCAGCCATTATATAAAACAAACTATCAATAATGTTCGGAATGTGTATTAATGAGTAACTTGATGTTCGGTAAGCACAGTCTCTTGTCATGAAGTTGAATGTAAATTGATGTTCGGTAAGCACAGTCTCTTGTCATGAGGTTGAATGTAACTTGATGTTCGGTAAGCACAGTCTATTGTCATGAGGTTGAATGTAACTTGATGTTCGGTAAGCACAGTCTATTGTCATGAGGTTGAATGTAACTTGATGTTCGGTAAGCACAGTCTCTTGTCATGAGGTTGAATGTAACTTGATGTTCGGTAAGCACAGTCTCTTGTCATAAAGTTGAATGTAAATTGATGTTCGGTAAGCACAGTCTCTTGTCATGAGGTTGAATGTAACTTGATGTTCGGTAAGCACAGTCTCTTGTCATGAGGTTGAATGTAACTTGATGTTCGGTAAGCACAGTCTCTTGTCATAAAGTTGAATGTAAATTGATGTTCGGTAAGCACAGTCTCTTGTCATGAGGTTGAATGTAACTTGATGTTCGGTAAGCACAGTCTATTGTCATGAGGTTGAATGTAACTTGATGTTCGGTAAGCACAGTCTCTTGTCATGAGGTTGAATGTAACTTGATGTTCGGTAAGCACAGTCTATTGTCATGAGGTTGAATGTAACTTGATGTTCGGTAAGCACAGTCTATTGTCATGAGGTTGAATGTAACTTGATGTTCGGTAAGCACAGTCTCTTGTCATGAGGTTGAATGTAACTTGATGTTCGGTAAGCACAGTCTCTTGTCATAAAGTTGAATGTAAATTGATGTTCGGTAAGCACAGTCTCTTGTCATGAGGTTGAATGTAACTTGATGTTCGGTAAGCACAGTCTCTTGTCATGAGGTTGAATGTAACTTGATGTTCGGTAAGCACAGTCTCTTGTCATAAAGTTGAATGTAAATTGATGTTCGGTAAGCACAGTCTCTTGTCATGAGGTTGAATGTAACTTGATGTTCGGTAAGCACAGTCTCTTGTCATAAAGTTGAATGTAAATTGATGTTCGGTAAGCACAGTCTCTTGTCATGAGGTTGAATGTAACTTGATGTTCGGTAAGCACAGTCTCTTGTCATGAGGTTGAATGTAACTTGATGTTCGGTAAGCACAGTCTCTTGTCATGAGGTTGAATGTAACTTGATGTTCGGTAAGCACAGTCTATTGTCATGAGGTTGAATGTAACTTGATGTTCGGTAAGCACAGTCTCTTGTCATGAGGTTGAATGTAACTTGATGTTCGGTAAGCACAGTCTCTTGTCATGAGGTTGAATGTAACTTGATGTTCGGTAAGCACAGTCTATTGTCATGAGGTTGAATGTAACTTGATGTTCGGTAAGCACAGTCTATTGTCATGAGGTTGAATGTAACTTGATGTTCGGTAAGCACAGTCTATTGTCATGAGGTTGAATGTAACTTGATGTTCGGTAAGCACAGTCTCTTGTCATGAGGTTGAATGTAACTTGATGTTCGGTAAGCACAGTCTCTTGTCATAAAGTTGAATGTAACTTGATGCTCGGTAAGTACAGTCTATTTTTTATGAAGTTGAACCGTTAAAAACTATATTAAGTCCGTATTTAAAAAAACTTAGCTAACGGCGTAGTAAGAAGTAACCCAGCATCACACTGGTACCGTTTACTTTCTCAAACTTATTATGCATTCATCTCCTGAGGGTTTGGTGACCTGGGAAACATATGTAAACGTAAAATGTCAAGCTCAAATCGAATTCGAACCCTCTATCATTGGGCTAGAAATAACTTACTGAAATCTTTTTTTTCTGCCATGACACTAGTTACTTATCGAGAAGAATTGCCTGGGGGGGGGGCGATCCATATGATAATACATTTTAACTGAAACTTGGCGTGATAAACGCAAACGTGAAGTGACTTAACGAATTTGTGATCTTCTTATCAAATTATTGCCAGTCAGCGGAAACTACCTTAATGCGTCGAAATACTACAAAGGATAGTCAGTTGGACACTCTATGCAGATATAGATAGTCGGTTAAAGTAAAGGAAAGTTAACCCATAGCATTTAACTGCCGTAGGGGTGTGAGACGTTAGCGATCTCAAATTTGAGTGGCTCTGCTATATTCTTCTTCTTCAGCGTTCATTCTCAAACTCCCACTGGATATCTTGTATCAGGACAATGGTCCTAATAGATTTCCAGAAGGATGCAGTCCAGAGAATGGAAATGCGTTGTGTCGCCGTTTATTTGCGCCAATGGCCCGACACATCCGTCTTCGGCAGGGCTCTGCTATATGAGGTCGGTAGCCATTTACTCTCCCTCGCAGTCTTTACTTCCCGGATTAATACTGTACCCAATTAAGGCTGTGTCGACCCGGAAGCCGTTACGATTTGAAAAACATTTCCGACTCAACTGGGGAATGAACCCATGACCATATGCGAATGCAGTGCGCTAATCACTGCGCAACGCGGATTCTTAGTTAAAATCGGTTACATACCTAAGAATAAAAAATATATAGGCGCATTTTGCTCATTTCTTTTAGAGAGCATACTCTCGTACAAAAGTGTACGTTGTACGGGAGTGAGTTAGATAGTTCTATAGCCTGGATATTTGTACGGGAGTGAGTTAGATAGTTCTATAGCCTGGATATTTGTACGGGAGTGAGTTAGATAGTTCTATAGCCTGGATATTTGTACGGGAGTGAGTTAGATAGTTCTATAGCCAGGTTATTTGTACAGGAGTGAGTTAGATCGTTCTATAGCCTTGATATTTGTACGGGAGTGAGTTAGATAGTTCTATAGCCTGGATATTTGTACGAGAGAGAGTTAAATAGTTCTATAGCCTGGATAGTTGTACGAGAGTGAGTTAAATAGTTCTATAGCCTGTATAGTTGTACGGGAGTGAGTTAAATAGTTCTATAGCCTGGATATTTGCACGGGAATGATTTAAATAGTTATATAGACTGGATATTTAACCGGTTCTTGTGGGTTTTAGCTTGTAACCGAGTTAACATACTAGATTACGCTATTTATTTCTGCTCAGAAGGCGGAAACTTCAATCACAAGACATGACGACATGTTTACAAATGAATACTTTTCGAAGATTCATTCATTTTCCTTTAGTGCCAAATTTAGCGCAGAGGGCAGAGGTCAGATCTCTCCACTTATGTCTGTTCAAAGCTATTCTGTGCAGTTCTTGAATAGTATGAATATTGGATGTTTTACTTTCTCTAAGTATTGTTCTTCTGAGTGTTTATTTTGGTCTACCCCTTGCTCTAGAATGAACTGACTTATGTTACAAAAATCAGTCTGGACTTCACGATGTTAGTTGATTAATCAAACGATCGACGGAATGGCCCACAACTGAATTGAGAAAGTCAAAATTGTCGGAGATGCTTGAACATTATCCATTCTTCTTCTTCTTCTTCAGCGTTCATTCTCAAACTCCTGCTGGATATCTCCTGTAGCAGTACTACTAGATCTCCAGCAGGATGCAGTCCAGAGAATGGAAATGCGTTGTGTCGCCGTTTTATTTGCGCCAATGGCCCGACACATCCGTCTTCGGAGGAACATTATCCATTGAAGTTACGGAATTATGTGCTAGCGTAATACTTTTGGAATGGGAAACTGCTTCAATGGGAAACTCAAGTTCCTTTCGTGCCGCAAGCGACACATAGGGCAGAGGTTTTGGTTCTCCATATGATGCGGTGCGCTGCCTGCAGCTTTAGTTCCTGGATGGTATTACAGCCTATTAATTCTCCTTCTTTAAGAATGGTGTTTTTAAGGGTTGTTTTAGGTCTTCCTCTTTTTCTTTTACCCTCAGGTGACCACATAAGGGCTTGTTGGTTTATTCTGTTTACATCTAGTCGTAAAACGTGACCAAGGTATTTCCATCTTCGTTTTCTTAGGATATATTAAATGGCTACTAGAATGCTACGCATTCCTTGGACAGCAAAGATTACTAATGAAGAATGTCTTAGAAGGATGGACGTGACAATATGCAGTATTGATAATATAAGAAAAACACAGTCAACATTTTTAGGTACATAATGAGAAGAGGAGGCATTGCGAATATAGTGACAACAGGAAAGAGAGACGGGAAAAGATCAAGGGTATTTATCGAGAAGACCTAGAGAAAAGATATTGGACAGTTTGACTAAATTGCTTCGATTGACGACACCAACAGAGATGATGACATATATGAGAGAGAGAGAGAGAGAGAGAGAGAGAGAGATGTACATGGAGAAATATGATCGCCAACGCCATTCGGCATGGCACTTGATGATGATGAACTAGTCACAATTGTTAGATAGATCACAGATTGCTTGGGCAGCCATTATATAAAACAAACTATCAATAATGTTCGGAATGTGTATTAATGAGTAACTTGATGTTCGGTAAGCACAGTCTCTTGTCATGAAGTTGAATGTAAATTGATGTTCGGTAAGCACAGTCTCTTGTCATGAGGTTGAATGTAACTTGATGTTCGGTAAGCACAGTCTATTGTCATGAGGTTGAATGTAACTTGATGTTCGGTAAGCACAGTCTATTGTCATGAGGTTGAATGTAACTTGATGTTCGGTAAGCACAGTCTCTTGTCATGAGGTTGAATGTAACTTGATGTTCGGTAAGCACAGTCTCTTGTCATAAAGTTGAATGTAAATTGATGTTCGGTAAGCACAGTCTCTTGTCATGAGGTTGAATGTAACTTGATGTTCGGTAAGCACAGTCTCTTGTCATGAGGTTGAATGTAACTTGATGTTCGGTAAGCACAGTCTCTTGTCATAAAGTTGAATGTAAATTGATGTTCGGTAAGCACAGTCTCTTGTCATGAGGTTGAATGTAACTTGATGTTCGGTAAGCACAGTCTATTGTCATGAGGTTGAATGTAACTTGATGTTCGGTAAGCACAGTCTATTGTCATGAGGTTGAATGTAACTTGATGTTCGGTAAGCACAGTCTATTGTCATGAGGTTGAATGTAACTTGATGTTCGGTAAGCACAGTCTATTGTCATGAGGTTGAATGTAACTTGATGTTCGGTAAGCACAGTCTCTTGTCATGAGGTTGAATGTAACTTGATGTTCGGTAAGCACAGTCTCTTGTCATAAAGTTGAATGTAAATTGATGTTCGGTAAGCACAGTCTCTTGTCATGAGGTTGAATGTAACTTGATGTTCGGTAAGCACAGTCTCTTGTCATGAGGTTGAATGTAACTTGATGTTCGGTAAGCACAGTCTCTTGTCATAAAGTTGAATGTAAATTGATGTTCGGTAAGCACAGTCTCTTGTCATGAGGTTGAATGTAACTTGATGTTCGGTAAGCACAGTCTCTTGTCATAAAGTTGAATGTAAATTGATGTTCGGTAAGCACAGTCTCTTGTCATGAGGTTGAATGTAACTTGATGTTCGGTAAGCACAGTCTCTTGTCATGAGGTTGAATGTAACTTGATGTTCGGTAAGCACAGTCTCTTGTCATGAGGTTGAATGTAACTTGATGTTCGGTAAGCACAGTCTATTGTCATGAGGTTGAATGTAACTTGATGTTCGGTAAGCACAGTCTATTGTCATGAGGTTGAATGTAACTTGATGTTCGGTAAGCACAGTCTATTGTCATGAGGTTGAATGTAACTTGATGTTCGGTAAGCACAGTCTCTTGTCATGAGGTTGAATGTAACTTGATGTTCGGTAAGCACAGTCTCTTGTCATGAGGTTGAATGTAACTTGATGTTCGGTAAGCACAGTCTATTGTCATGAGGTTGAATGTAACTTGATGTTCGGTAAGCACAGTCTATTGTCATGAGGTTGAATGTAACTTGATGTTCGGTAAGCACAGTCTATTGTCATGAGGTTGAATGTAACTTGATGTTCGGTAAGCACAGTCTCTTGTCATGAGGTTGAATGTAACTTGATGTTCGGTAAGCACAGTCTCTTGTCATAAAGTTGAATGTAACTTGATGCTCGGTAAGTACAGTCTATTTTTTATGAAGTTGAACCGTTAAAAACTATATTAAGTCCGTATTTAAAAAAACTTAGCTAACGGCGTAGTAAGAAGTAACCCAGCATCACACTGGTACCGTTTACTTTCTCAAACTTATTATGCATTCATCTCCTGAGGGTTTGGTGACCTGGGAAACATATGTAAACGTAAAATGTCAAGCTCAAATCGAATTCGAACCCTCTATCATTGGGCTAGAAATAACTTACTGAAATCTTTTTTTTCTGCCATGACACTAGTTACTTATCGAGAAGAATTGCCTGGGGGGGGGCGATCCATATGATAATACATTTTAACTGAAACTTGGCGTGATAAACGCAAACGTGAAGTGACTTAACGAATTTGTGATCTTCTTATCAAATTATTGCCAGTCAGCGGAAACTACCTTAATGCGTCGAAATACTACAAAGGATAGTCAGTTGGACACTCTATGCAGATATAGATAGTCGGTTAAAGTAAAGGAAAGTTAACCCATAGCATTTAACTGCCGTAGGGGTGTGAGACGTTAGCGATCTCAAATTTGAGTGGCTCTGCTATATTCTTCTTCTTCAGCGTTCATTCTCAAACTCCCACTGGATATCTTGTATCAGGACAATGGTCCTAATAGATTTCCAGAAGGATGCAGTCCAGAGAATGGAAATGCGTTGTGTCGCCGTTTATTTGCGCCAATGGCCCGACACATCCGTCTTCGGCAGGGCTCTGCTATATGAGGTCGGTAGCCATTTACTCTCCCTCGCAGTCTTTACTTCCCGGATTAATACTGTACCCAATTAAGGCTGTGTCGACCCGGAAGCCGTTACGATTTGAAAAACATTTCCGACTCAACTGGGGAATGAACCCATGACCATATGCGAATGCAGTGCGCTAATCACTGCGCAACGCGGATTCTTAGTTAAAATCGGTTACATACCTAAGAATAAAAAATATATAGGCGCATTTTGCTCATTTCTTTTAGAGAGCATACTCTCGTACAAAAGTGTACGTTGTACGGGAGTGAGTTAGATAGTTCTATAGCCTGGATATTTGTACGGGAGTGAGTTAGATAGTTCTATAGCCTGGATATTTGTACGGGAGTGAGTTAGATAGTTCTATAGCCTGGATATTTGTACGGGAGTGAGTTAGATAGTTCTATAGCCAGGTTATTTGTACAGGAGTGAGTTAGATCGTTCTATAGCCTTGATATTTGTACGGGAGTGAGTTAGATAGTTCTATAGCCTGGATATTTGTACGAGAGAGAGTTAAATAGTTCTATAGCCTGGATAGTTGTACGAGAGTGAGTTAAATAGTTCTATAGCCTGTATAGTTGTACGGGAGTGAGTTAAATAGTTCTATAGCCTGGATATTTGCACGGGAGTGAGTTAAATAGTTATATAGACTGGATATTTAACCGGTTCTTGTGGGTTTTAGCTTGTAACCGAGTTAACATACTAGATTACGCTATTTATTTCTGCTCAGAAGGCGGAAACTTCAATCACAAGACATGACGACATGTTTACAAATGAATACTTTTCGAAGATTCATTCATTTTCCTTTAGTGCCAAATTTAGCGCAGAGGGCAGAGGTCAGATCTCTCCACTTATGTCTGTTCAAAGCTATTCTGTGCAGTTCTTGAATAGTATGAATATTGGATGTTTTACTTTCTCTAAGTATTGTTCTTCTGAGTGTTTATTTTGGTCTACCCCTTGCTCTAGAATGAACTGACTTATGTTACAAAAATCAGTCTGGACTTCACGATGTTAGTTGATTAATCAAACGATCGACGGAATGGCCCACAACTGAATTGAGAAAGTCAAAATTGTCGGAGATGCTTGAACATTATCCATTCTTCTTCTTCTTCTTCAGCGTTCATTCTCAAACTCCTGCTGGATATCTCCTGTAGCAGTACTACTAGATCTCCAGCAGGATGCAGTCCAGAGAATGGAAATGCGTTGTGTCGCCGTTTTATTTGCGCCAATGGCCCGACACATCCGTCTTCGGAGGAACATTATCCATTGAAGTTACGGAATTATGTGCTAGCGTAATACTTTTGGAATGGGAAACTGCTTCAATGGGAAACTCAAGTTCCTTTCGTGCCGCAAGCGACACATAGGGCAGAGGTTTTGGTTCTCCATATGATGCGGTGCGCTGCCTGCAGCTTTAGTTCCTGGATGGTATTACAGCCTATTAATTCTCCTTCTTTAAGAATGGTGTTTTTAAGGGTTGTTTTAGGTCTTCCTCTTTTTCTTTTACCCTCAGGTGACCACATAAGGGCTTGTTGGTTTATTCTGTTTACATCTAGTCGTAAAACGTGACCAAGGTATTTCCATCTTCGTTTTCTTAGGATATATTAAATGGCTACTAGAATGCTACGCATTCCTTGGACAGCAAAGATTACTAATGAAGAATGTCTTAGAAGGATGGACGTGACAATATGCAGTATTGATAATATAAGAAAAACACAGTCAACATTTTTAGGTACATAATGAGAAGAGGAGGCATTGCGAATATAGTGACAACAGGAAAGAGAGACGGGAAAAGATCAAGGGTATTTATCGAGAAGACCTAGAGAAAAGATATTGGACAGTTTGACTAAATTGCTTCGATTGACGACACCAACAGAGATGATGACATATATGAGAGAGAGAGAGAGAGAGAGAGAGAGAGAGAGAGAGAGAGAGATGTACATGGAGAAATATGATCGCCAACGCCATTCGGCATGGCACTTGATGATGATGAACTAGTCACAATTGTTAGATAGATCACAGATTGCTTGGGCAGCCATTATATAAAACAAACTATCAATAATGTTCGGAATGTGTATTAATGAGTAACTTGATGTTCGGTAAGCACAGTCTCTTGTCATGAAGTTGAATGTAAATTGATGTTCGGTAAGCACAGTCTCTTGTCATGAGGTTGAATGTAACTTGATGTTCGGTAAGCACAGTCTATTGTCATGAGGTTGAATGTAACTTGATGTTCGGTAAGCACAGTCTATTGTCATGAGGTTGAATGTAACTTGATGTTCGGTAAGCACAGTCTCTTGTCATGAGGTTGAATGTAACTTGATGTTCGGTAAGCACAGTCTCTTGTCATAAAGTTGAATGTAAATTGATGTTCGGTAAGCACAGTCTCTTGTCATGAGGTTGAATGTAACTTGATGTTCGGTAAGCACAGTCTCTTGTCATGAGGTTGAATGTAACTTGATGTTCGGTAAGCACAGTCTCTTGTCATAAAGTTGAATGTAAATTGATGTTCGGTAAGCACAGTCTCTTGTCATGAGGTTGAATGTAACTTGATGTTCGGTAAGCACAGTCTATTGTCATGAGGTTGAATGTAACTTGATGTTCGGTAAGCACAGTCTATTGTCATGAGGTTGAATGTAACTTGATGTTCGGTAAGCACAGTCTATTGTCATGAGGTTGAATGTAACTTGATGTTCGGTAAGCACAGTCTATTGTCATGAGGTTGAATGTAACTTGATGTTCGGTAAGCACAGTCTCTTGTCATGAGGTTGAATGTAACTTGATGTTCGGTAAGCACAGTCTCTTGTCATAAAGTTGAATGTAAATTGATGTTCGGTAAGCACAGTCTCTTGTCATGAGGTTGAATGTAACTTGATGTTCGGTAAGCACAGTCTCTTGTCATGAGGTTGAATGTAACTTGATGTTCGGTAAGCACAGTCTCTTGTCATAAAGTTGAATGTAAATTGATGTTCGGTAAGCACAGTCTCTTGTCATGAGGTTGAATGTAACTTGATGTTCGGTAAGCACAGTCTCTTGTCATAAAGTTGAATGTAAATTGATGTTCGGTAAGCACAGTCTCTTGTCATGAGGTTGAATGTAACTTGATGTTCGGTAAGCACAGTCTCTTGTCATGAGGTTGAATGTAACTTGATGTTCGGTAAGCACAGTCTCTTGTCATGAGGTTGAATGTAACTTGATGTTCGGTAAGCACAGTCTATTGTCATGAGGTTGAATGTAACTTGATGTTCGGTAAGCACAGTCTATTGTCATGAGGTTGAATGTAACTTGATGTTCGGTAAGCACAGTCTATTGTCATGAGGTTGAATGTAACTTGATGTTCGGTAAGCACAGTCTCTTGTCATGAGGTTGAATGTAACTTGATGTTCGGTAAGCACAGTCTCTTGTCATGAGGTTGAATGTAACTTGATGTTCGGTAAGCACAGTCTATTGTCATGAGGTTGAATGTAACTTGATGTTCGGTAAGCACAGTCTATTGTCATGAGGTTGAATGTAACTTGATGTTCGGTAAGCACAGTCTATTGTCATGAGGTTGAATGTAACTTGATGTTCGGTAAGCACAGTCTCTTGTCATGAGGTTGAATGTAACTTGATGTTCGGTAAGCACAGTCTCTTGTCATAAAGTTGAATGTAACTTGATGCTCGGTAAGTACAGTCTATTTTTTATGAAGTTGAACCGTTAAAAACTATATTAAGTCCGTATTTAAAAAAACTTAGCTAACGGCGTAGTAAGAAGTAACCCAGCATCACACTGGTACCGTTTACTTTCTCAAACTTATTATGCATTCATCTCCTGAGGGTTTGGTGACCTGGGAAACATATGTAAACGTAAAATGTCAAGCTCAAATCGAATTCGAACCCTCTATCATTGGGCTAGAAATAACTTACTGAAATCTTTTTTTTCTGCCATGACACTAGTTACTTATCGAGAAGAATTGCCTGGGGGGGGGGGGGGGCGATCCATATGATAATACATTTTAACTGAAACTTGGCGTGATAAACGCAAACGTGAAGTGACTTAACGAATTTGTGATCTTCTTATCAAATTATTGCCAGTCAGCGGAAACTACCTTAATGCGTCGAAATACTACAAAGGATAGTCAGTTGGACACTCTATGCAGATATAGATAGTCGGTTAAAGTAAAGGAAAGTTAACCCATAGCATTTAACTGCCGTAGGGGTGTGAGACGTTAGCGATCTCAAATTTGAGTGGCTCTGCTATATTCTTCTTCTTCAGCGTTCATTCTAAAACTCCCACTGGATATCTTGTATCAGGACAATGGTCCTAATAGATTTCCAGAAGGATGCAGTCCAGAGAATGGAAATGCGTTGTGTCGCCGTTTATTTGCGCCAATGGCCCGACACATCCGTCTTCGGCAGGGCTCTGCTATATGAGGTCGGTAGCCATTTACTCTCCCTCGCAGTCTTTACTTCCCGGATTAATACTGTACCCAATTAAGGCTGTGTCGACCCGGAAGCCGTTACGATTTGAAAAACATTTCCGACTCAACTGGGGAATGAACCCATGACCATATGCGAATGCAGTGCGCTAATCACTGCGCAACGCGGATTCTTAGTTAAAATCGGTTACATACCTAAGAATAAAAAATATATAGGCGCATTTTGCTCATTTCTTTTAGAGAGCATACTCTCGTACAAAAGTGTACGTTGTACGGGAGTGAGTTAGATAGTTCTATAGCCTGGATATTTGTACGGGAGTGAGTTAGATAGTTCTATAGCCTGGATATTTGTACGGGAGTGAGTTAGATAGTTCTATAGCCTGGATATTTGTACGGGAGTGAGTTAGATAGTTCTATAGCCAGGTTATTTGTACAGGAGTGAGTTAGATCGTTCTATAGCCTTGATATTTGTACGGGAGTGAGTTAGATAGTTCTATAGCCTGGATATTTGTACGGGAGTGAGTTAGATAGTTCTATAGCCTGGATATTTGTACGGGAGTGAGTTAGATAGTTCTATAGCCTGGATATTTGTACGGGAGTGAGTTAGATAGTTCTATAGCCTGGATAGTTGTACGGGAGTGAGTTAAATAGTTATATAGACTGGATATTTAACCGGTTCTTGTGGGTTTTAGCTTGTAACCGAGTTAACATACTAGATTACGCTATTTATTTCTGCTCAGAAGGCGGAAACTTCAATCACAAAACATGACGACATGTTTACAAATGAATACTTTTCGAAGATTCATTCATTTTCCTTTAGTACCAAATTTAGCGCAGAGGGCAGAGGTCAGATCTCTCCACTTATGTCTGTTCAAAGCTATTCTGTGCAGTTCTTGAATAGTATGAATATTGGATGTTTTACTTTCTCTAAGTATTGTTCTTCTGAGTGTTTATTTTGGTCTACCCCTTGCTCTAGAATGAACTGACTTATGTTACAAAAATCAGTCTGGACTTCACGATGTTAGTTGATTAATCAAACGATCGACGGAATGGCCCACAACTGAATTGAGAAAGTCAAAATTGTCGGAGATGCTTGAACATTATCCATTCTTCTTCTTCTTCTTCAGCGTTCATTCTCAAACTCCTGCTGGATATCTCCTGTAGCAGTACTACTAGATCTCCAGCAGGATGCAGTCCAGAGAATGGAAATGCGTTGTGTCGCCGTTTTATTTGCGCCAATGGCCCGACACATCCGTCTTCGGAGGAACATTATCCATTGAAGTTACGGAATTATGTGCTAGCGTAATACTTTTGGAATGGGAAACTGCTTCAATGGGAAACTCAAGTGCAATAAAGTCAATTCTCTACACTTAGTGAGCCTTTGAAATTGGCAACCTAGCGTTCCTATCTATTAGTGAAAGTGCAAAGCTAATAATAAATAATATCTTGTTTTAAATCTCTTCCATTAATATTTTTTTAATATCACAGTAATAAAAACAGCATACTTAGAGAAAATAATTGAAACCTTGTCAGCGTATAATAATATAAATAGTTACATGAAAAAGAGGCATCAACACTTAAAATATGAAACTTAAAAGTGTAGGAGAAATTCTTAACATACATATTTTAACTCGTGTACAACAAAATCGCATTCGTTTCTCAATAGAGACACACTTCAATATAGACCCCCAGAAATGTGAGAACTTAGATTGAGGGACAGTAGAATGGTAATGATTTCACCAACTTGAAATGAAATTCTTTCTATCTATCTATCTATTCGCTAAACCCTTATCGCCTTTCAGCGTCAGGGGTAGAAGGGGTTTATGGAGATGGTCCTTGTGTGTGCTGAATATATTGTGGAGTTTGTCGCCTCTTTTATTTCGGTGGTCCATCGTTTTCGTGGTCGGTCTCTAAGTCTGCCTTCACTGTATCTGTCTAGAATAACTTTCTGAGGTATGATGTCTCATTGTAGTCTGCTGATGTGTGCAAACCATTTGATCTGTTGTCTCTTAATATATTCCAAGATTGGAGTGGTGTCAGTTCTTTGTCTAATGTTCTTATTTCTCACTCTGTCTCTTAGCGATATTTCTAGATTCTGCGCAAGCATGCCATTTCAGGTGTCACATGTTTACGTTTATCTTGTGCTGTCGTTGTCCATGTTTGGCGTTGGTAACACAAAGTTAGTATAATAATTGTTTTGAATAGTGTTATTTTGATATTTAAATATATTTATTTGTTTCTGAAACATTAGTGTAATTCTTCCTAGGGCTTTCTATGCTTTACTACATCTATTGTGCATTCATGAAGTTAATGCACTTCATTAAGTTGTGACTTTTAGAATCTACAGTGGACAAGTGTGCTTGTAAACATAGGTGTCATGGAAGTAACCTGCCGTCTGGGATGACGATAACTCCTCATGTACTAAATGTAAATGTGCTTGAGACAGAGATGAACAAACGCAGGCATGCTTGACCGGGAGAATGAGAAGGAATAATTTATATTGTATTCCTATGCATGTCTAGATCTGTGGCGGCGTGCTACAGTGTCCGCCTATGACGGCCACGGTATAGAGTTCGAATCCGGCGATTGTACAATTGTGCATCCGAACCGTGCAGAACGCAATGGTAAACTACTGAACGTATTTGTATTGTCTAGAAAGTCAATACAACCAAAAAATGCTGAGTTGATGGCTTTGTCCTGAATAGGATAAACTATCATTTTTTTAAATTAAAAGACAAAATCTCACAACATGGTGAAAAATAAAATTCAATTCCAAGTTTGAAGAACCAATCCTGATTTATGGAAGTGAATCATGGACAATCAAATGAATAGTGTGAGATTATGTAGAGACATCAGAGATGATGTTAAAAAAGAATAATGATGAAAAGTCATATACATAAAAGTGAAATAAAAATATTTTGAAAGACGTTCACTCAGAACGAGAACTGCCCACTCGTAACAAGAAAACTGAACAATGTTTGGACACATTATAAAAAGATTAAAATTGGAGCACAGGGTAACAGAAGATGTGTTAAAGACCAAGAGATTCAATGGTAAAATAAAAAATATGATGCTGAACAACTAGCCATGTTGGCATGATGGCTTGAAGTAGAAGTTTACATTTTTCTGTGTACTTTCCCCTCATTACTTACCACTTTCTTCTTCTTCCCTGTCGTGATACCCTATCTTTGTTTTCTGCGTCTTCCATTCGCTATTGTTCGTCTCTCCATGTCTTCCCTTCCTATTACAACCGTGTTTGTTTCTATGTAAGATTTATTTACTGTGGTATTATGTTTGTCCTGATGAAGGTTTTTTAGTCGAAACGTCGTATGTCACTGTGTCTCGTTGTTAAGTTGTTTTATCGACTTATTTTGGTAAAACTTATACCTATTTTTGTTCATTTTGATATCTGCCCTGTATTACCCCAACCACCCATTTCCTGGTTAGGGTTGTTACCCGACACTGGAACATTTATCCCTTAATACTCTTTCAGGACTTGATTATTTTTAAGTTTGAACCAAATTAATTTTATAAACTTTCCTTATATGTGTTTTTTATTGTATGACTTGACATACTAATATTGATAAATAGTGTATATGTAATATATCATTGGAAAGGGGAATGGATACAGAATATGAATATATAAGTTCATTGATGATATTTGATTACTTCACAAGGTTAGAGTTAGCCCTGTGAAGTAATCAAATATAAAATCAAAGCCAGTAAAGTGGTGAAAGGTTCTGTAGACCCAAACTATAAAGCCAGTATAGTGGCGATTGGTCCAGAAAAAGTTAAAATAAATAACTGACAGAACACAGACAGAAGACTATAGACAGACATGATAACCTAACTAACACCAGATGATCTGAAATATAAAATGAAATAACCGGTGATACTCGAGACAGAAGGTTGTCAACAGACATGACAACCAACCACACACGGCATATACTTCAAAAATAATATTCCCATCTTAACTAAGTTCGTGATGTATATCAGCTTTACAAACATATATTTACAGTATAAATTATTTTATATCAAACAGAATTACAAACATATATTTACAGTATAAATTATTTTATATTAAACAGAATTACAAACATATATATATATATATAGTATAAATAATTTCAATGTTTACGTTACCGCATCCGAACAATCCAAATTGAAATCACGAGAAAGTAATTTTTCTCTTGAACGAGTAAAAATGAGAAAGTTTGTCTATTTCTCCATGAAACAGCTCATTCTTCTCGCACTAGCCGCTGTTGTTTAGCATTTCATTTCCCGACACAAGTCCTGTCCCTGAATTTATACTCTTCCTTGCACGCGCGCACGCCTCTTTCACATGTGATCTGTCTTAATTTTTGTAGCTACTGTTGATTTGTTCTATTTTCTCAACTGCAGAGGTTCTCATGTCAATTTGTTGTACAACCTGTATACTTTACTTTGTCATTCTTATTCCATCATGTGTCTGGTCCGAAAATCATAACTTACATTTGTTGTGTAGTCAGAAATTTATAACTTCCATCTGTTGTCTGTTCATAAAAGACTTCACCAAAAGACTTCAACTCTCATCTGTTAGTTAGTTAGTTAGTTAATTAGTTAGTTAGTTAGTTAGTTAATTAGTTAGTTAGTTAGTTAGTTAGTTCGTTCGTTAGTTAGTTAGTTAATTAGTTAGTTAGTTAGTTCGTTCGTTCGTTAGTTAGTTAGTTAATTAGTTAGTTAGTTAGTTAGTCGACGAATCATCATCACTGCAAACAGGACACGTCCATATTTGCTCCGATCTCTCCCTGAGTGTATCCGCCATTACACTTCTGCTGACAGTACCGGTCCTATGCTGGTTGACCATCATTCTTCTGCGCCTTCCAAAATGTTCACTTCTAGCAACACTGCATTTCAATCCCTGATTCAATCCTCTCATCGGTGTGCATCAAAAGAATTCAATCAATACTTCAATCTATTTCTATATATGCAATACTTGACTCAAGCATAATGATTTTAAAAAGGCGAAGGCGATTGTCTCAATGAACACGTTATTTTCCAACATGTAATCCGGCCCTCTTAACGAAGTGACGCGCCGCCTACTAAGAGTGCCACTCACCAGACTTAACTCCTTAGCTTAATTCGTTGTAAGCAAAATGTTACCATCTGGATTCGAACCAATCACTTCTTGAAAACAAGACAATCAGCTTAACTACTGTGCCAGGATGATCCCCGCCTTTTAACCTGAAGAATTATGTTTAAATATCGACAAAGTTGTAGGTTTGTGTGGAGTATTTGACTCCACTGTGATGATATAGGTTTGTGTGGAGTATTTGACTCCACTGTGATGATGTAGGTTTGTGTGGAGTATTTGACTCCACTGTGATGATGTAGGTTTGTGTGGAGTATTTGACTCCACTGTGATGATGTAGGTTTGTGTGGAGTATTTGACTCCACTGTGATGATGTAGGTTTGTGTGGAGTATTTGACTCCACTGTGATGATGTAGGTTTGTGTGGAGTATTTGACTCCACTGTGATGATGTAGGTTTGTGTGGAGTATTTGACTCCACTGTGATAATGTAGGTTTATGTGGAGTATTTGATTTCACTTTGATGATGTAGGTTTGTGTGGAGTATTTGACTCCACTGTGATGATGTAGGTTTGTGTGGAGTATTTGACTTCACTGTGATGATGTAGGTTTGTGTGGAGTATTTGACTTCACTGTGATGATGTAGGTTTGTGTGGAGTATTTGACTCCACTGTGATGATGTAGGTTTGTGTGGAGTATTTGACTCCACTGTGATGATGTAGGTTTGTGTGGAGTATTTGACTTCACTGTGATTATGTAGGTTTGTGTGGAGTATTTGACTCCACTGTGATGATGTAGGTTTGTGTGGAGTATTTGACTTCACTGTGATGATGTAGGTTTGTGTGGAGTATTTGACTCCACTGTGATGATGTAGGTTTGTGTGGAGTATTTGACTCCACTGTGATGATGTAGGTTTGTGTGGAGTATTTGACTCCACTGTGATAATATAGGTTTCTCCGTTTCTTCCTATTTTATATAGTTTTACTGTAGTCGCATTTACTATATATATTCCATATGAACACATTCAGAGACAGATTGAGAACCCTCGCACAAAATAACGAAACTATCCCCATTTTCAACCTATATTGTTTTTTTTCCCCAGCCACCCCTAAGAGAAACACATTAAAAATATAAATTATATGAGATAATGTCAGTCACGACCCTACCTGTAAACATACACTCAGGTACTTAACAACCTTCTATGTGGATGGTTTCCAGAAATGTGTCTTCTTTTTTCAGAAGAGACAATTGTATGATCCATCCTTTCGGGGAATAAAGGTAATTATTTTTAAATTGTGCGTTGCATTAGAAGAAAGCAGGTAAGGTAATCCCAGGTGGTATTTTGGCGTGAGTGCAGTGTTTGATGCGATGTCTCATAGTGCTATATACCTTAGTGTTGAATGTTGTTGTTATTTGAACAATAGGAAGTATGAACTTCCGTCTTATTTGTTCTATCACGTCTGTTGATCAAATGTTTTTAATATTTCTTTTTATCACAAGATACACGTAAGGGTTATCCAAGACTTGCCACAATATATTTAGAAATCACTAAGAAATATAAGTATTTACCGGCTTACCGGCCACGTTATTGTGTATTAGAGGCTGTAAGAATAGCTTGCAGGAGATAGAGAGTTAATACACATAGGCATCGTGTTTCAAAGCGTAGCATGTTATGTTTCTAGATCAGTCGTTGGCAAAATACAGCCAGTGGTCCTACGACCAGTGGTCCAAATCTGGCTCCCATGTCATTTTTTTACCTGGCCCATCAGGCTTATCTAAAGGAAGGCCTACTATATACTCAAGCTCCCGGGTTCATAAAATACTATTTGCATCTCCAAAGAAATAAACAAAATCTGTTTGATCCAACATCACACGAAAAAAAAAGCTTAAAATGGCTAGTCGACACAAAACGGTTGCTCTAGATGGAGACCGTTTATTAAGAGAAAGTCATTTGCAACAATGTAAAATTATGTGCTGAACAATTCCCTTTTATATAGAACTTTGTTCTTGACTCGGAGGTTTCGTGTGCACAGTAAGCATCACGTTTACTAACAAATCTCTGGCAGGTAAGAAATGGACAAAAGAAGGTTCGAAGCTCACATCAAGTAAAAAAATTATTAAATTGTAATTTTTTTGTAACCACAATAAAACAAAAGATTATTATAAACAGTAACGCAATACATTTGTGATGTGCTCTGTGATACTGCGTTTGTGGTGTGTTACTGCGATGTTCTGTGTACAATTAAGTTGATCTACACGCAGATGAAGGACGTAGTGTAGTAATGACGATGTCAACTTACAAACACATAAACAAAATCAGAACATATTGTTTCCTGGGTTTCTCAGGGAGCCAAAAGGGGAGCAAAGAATAGCGACCGTGTTGCCTTCCATGAATGCAGCAAGAGGCGACCAAGGAAATTTTTTGAGATTTTTGGTGGAGTTGGCTGTACCATCCCATAAATGTCAACGATCAAAGTAACACAGAAGCCATGTTGATGCCGGATATGTTAGACAGAAAGGTGCAGATATCGCTGCTAAGCTGTAAACCATGACATATGCCTTTTTCTGGAGTGCGTCCTCCAAAAGTTAGATAAGGAACAAAAGAAAAAGAACATTTTTATTTTGCCAATCTATCCACCATTTTTCCGGCTGCAGGTGTCAAAATCTCGTTTTTTTCCGCTGGTTCTCACAGTCCAGCTAGCTGTTATGATGTAGTTTGAGAACCGTATGGTATACTTAGATCATGTCTGCGATATCTGCGCATATCCCGACATATCCGACCACAATTATTTCATTTTTGGATCATCTTCACTTTCTACGGGCGCCATAGCCATCTCCACGCACAACTATTCTTATCCGTGTGTTACAACCATCCTTATCCGTGTCATACAACCATACTTATCCATGTCTTACAACTATCCTTATCCATATCTACAACCATCCTTATCCATGTCTACAACCATCCTTATCCATCTCTACAACCATACTTATCCATGTCTACAACATACTTATCCGTGTCGTACAACCATCCTATCCATGTCTTACAACCATCCTTATCCATGTCTACAACCATCCTTATCCATATCTACAACCATACTTATCCATATCTACAACCATACTTATTCATATCTACAACCATCCTTATCCATGTCTTACAACCATCCTTATCCATCTCTACAACTATTCTTATCCATCTCTACAACCATCCGTATCCATCTCTACAACTATTCTTATCCGTGTGTTACAACCATCCTTGAGCGTGTCTTACAACCATCCTCATTCATCTGCACCTTTCTAAGTTGCAACAAAATTAAAACACAATTTAAACTTGGCGAACTAGGAAATGGTTCTGTATAATGATGACCATAGGCAGTAAACAACTATTCATTTCATTCATTCCTTTTCCTTTAGGGATGAAGTTAGTGCATAGGACAGAGATCAGATCTCTGCAATTCTGTCTGTTCATAGCTATTCTGCGCAGTTCTTGAATTGTATGAATATTGTTTGTTTAAAATTCTTTAAGTAGTGTTCTTCTGAATAATTAGTCGTTGAATCATCGTCGCTGCACTCCGAACAAGTCCATAGGTGCTCAGATCTCTCCTTGAGTGTAGCCACCATTACACGTTGACTGACGGTCCCAGTACGCAGTTGATTGACCATCATTATTTCTTGCCCACGAAACCGCTCCTGTCTAGCGACACATTTCAAACCAAATTCCGTTATTCTAGTCATGGAACAAGAGTCATCGTCACTTATACAGTCATTTGCTCGTGCGTTTTCCTGTAGGGCGTTCAAAATGTCTGCTCGATCCATCGCTCCACCAACAGCCGTAGTAGCAGCCAGTGCAGCCAACCTATCTGCTCTCTCATTACCCCGGACTCCCGCATGTCCCAGCACAAAAATGAAAGTCACTTTACGCAAACAGGAATCCTTCACTGCTTCCAGCCACTGTTCCCGAATGTACCACGCCTGAACTTTCACAATCATGCTCATCGAGTCACTGAGTATACATGCATGCTCGCAGACTATCTGAGAGCAGACCCATTGCAAAGCTTTGGTTACTGACAAAATCTCAATTGCCATGCTGCTTGTCGTCTGAGCGAGTTCTTCTGAATATTTACTTTAATCTACTCCTGGCTCTTCTGCCTGTTTGTATCCATGCAAGAGATTGATGGTGTATTCTGTTGATCTCTGAGTGTAGGACATATCCGATGTAGGACCAACGACATTTTCTAATAGCATCTGTGATGTAGTATTGATGTGTGATTTGGAAAAGCAACATCTGTGTTGGAGTGAAAATCAAACTGTATAGGTCGCTGGTGCTTTCTGTTGTGTTGTATGGTTGTGAGAGTTGGACACTCACTGCGGACATGGAGAGAAGATTACAGGCTTTCGAGTATAAATGCTACAGAAGAATTCTACGAATGTCCTATAGGGAACATAAGACCAATGTGTACGTAAGAAATAAAGTAGAGATGTGTGCAGGTGTCCAGGAGCCATTGCTTTCAATAGTGTAACGACGAAAACTAGCATGGTTCGGACATGTATGCAGGCACGATTCCTTGTCAAAAACAATACTGCAGGGAACTGTCGAGGGTGGAAGAAGCAGAGGAGGGCAAATAAAGACATGGACAGACA